>ALYI01003733.1:0-27412 GCA_001969225.1 Ceriporiopsis andreanae CBS 279.92 | reverse complement strand
TATCGTTCTGCAATTAGCTGGAAGCGGTGGACGTCCTCGGGGGACTCTGTGGCGCAAATATGTTAGTTCTCGGTCTCTGCGTTTGGAGAGAGGGCACGGGACGTACGCGGCGGGCTCTGGAGGAAAAGCTCGGCGAGGTCAATCGTCAAGTGCTGCACGGCGGGCCCTGCATGCGCCAGGAAGTCCCCAAGCGCACGCACGTCCACCTGCGAGCGACAGGCGACGTCGACGCGGCGCACCGTGTCGTCCGACGACGTGTGCCGCACAAGGGCCAGCAAGTACGGCGTGAGCGCGCGGGCGCGAAATTTCAGCTCTGACACCTCTAGTGACGCTGGGAAGAGCTCCTCCGCGTGGGGCACAGGCGGGCGCACGGCTGCGTCTGCCGGACTGAAGGGAAAGATCGGCCAGAACGGGGCAGACATCTCGAGCGTGCCGATGCGCCCGAACAGCGACAGGATGTGCGGCAGGTCATCCCCGGACGGCGAAACCGTCCACATGGTCTGAATTTCGAGCGTGTCGAGCTTGAATTTGGGAAGGCCCTCGCCGCCGCCCTCGCCGCCGACGCAGATCTGCTGTCGCACGAGCCCACGCGCGTCGAGCTGTATCGACTCCAGCTTGAGGCGCTCCAAACCAGTGAGGAGGGAGAGTAGGCGGATGAGCAGGTCCGCCGACACCGTCGAGTACAGCGTGGACGGCTCTGGATGTGTGCCCGGCTCGAAACCGAAGTCGTCGGGGTCGTTGTAGCCAAGCAAGTGCAAGAAGCGAATGCTGTGTGCGACCGGCGGGGCGGGACCTGGATCTTGCAGGTTCTCGTGCAAGAAAGCCAGGAAGTCGTCGAAACCCCGGCGCAGGGTCAACACGTCGATGTGGTAGAAGAGGTTGTGGCGCGCGCGCGGGCACCAGACGCTGGACACGAGCGACGCGGCGCATAGGGCGGCGATGTCGAAGTCTAGGGCATCAATAATGAGACCCACTATCTCTGGTGGAAATGGGCCTGTTGTTGGGCCGTAGGAAAGCTGTCCTGGCATGTTCGAGGTGCCAATGGAGCTTGCAGATATCTAGGGGTATTCGGCGAAAGCGCAGGCGTGAGTGAGTACGCTGTGAACGTGTGAATACCGGGCACACACTTTTCTGCTTGTCGCCTTCCGCTCTCTGTCAGTGACTCACACAAATAGCAAGGCTGCAAGTGGTTGTAGAGAAGAGAGAGTACCGTCGCGGTAAATGCTGCGTGGGTATCAAGTAGTCCCGATTTTATCGGAGACCCAATCGGGAGGCGCATCAGATGCGCCTGATACCGTATGAAGCAAAGCCGACGCCTGGTTGGTAACGAGACGCCGAAATGGAAACCCATTCAAAACGACTATAATATTGTCGCGACTGATAATTCAGGGGTGATATCATGGCTACTACTATCTTCGCCGTGGTGAGGGTAGTGGAAGCGAAGATGAGACGAAGCGACGCAAACAAGTGCTCCGAGCCTAAGCGCTAAGCGCTGAGCGTCGTTCACAATCAACCACCATCTCTTCCCGAGGCACACTTGAGGAAAACTCAAGTCAAGTCCCAACATGCACATGCAGTTCCAATCAATCCACTATCGCATTCTGAACGAGCAGGGACTCTTTTGCCGAAGGATTCAATTGGGGCTGTAGACCGCCAACGTAGGCGAGGGGCGAGGCTGACGAGTCGCTCACATCTTGAATGAAGCTGTCAGCCGTTGGCTAACCGGTGCGGGATGGCTGACTGGAACTGGTATGTATATGAGGCAGTTCTCAAACTGGGTCGTCTTTAACATTCTTGTTGTGTGCAGGTCACACTTTTCGCGCTATTCGCTGTGATGCCTCTTTTCAAACGGAAAAGCGCGGCAAAGAAACGAGCAGAGGCCTTGGACAACGATTGGGATGCATGGCGCACAGAGTCCGGGGGAAAACAGCCTGATGTCGTACAGAAACCAAAGCCAGCCCCTCAGCAAGAGACTTCTGCTCGTCGTCCACGGAGCATTCTGAGGAACTCCAGCTACGGTCAGGCATGTCTGGAGGATCCCGCTGACCGCTCAGTCTCCAACGCGAAGCGACCCTCTCGACGCCTACAAGATGAAGAGCGACAGCAGAGCATCACTGCGTCGAGTTCGCTCTCTGCACTCCCCTCCCGAAAACAAGCAGACGCCGGACTCGCGACCTCCACCTCGCTTTCTCAACTGAGCGGTCGCAAGCCTGCACAACAGACCTACGACGTCGAGTCTGACCGCTTGGATAGGGCGTGTGGGCAAGGTCCGTTCGCACCCTCGAGACCTTTCCTGGGGTCGAAGCGGCGCAGCTCGCGCGCATCTGGCGGGCCTAAAGCCAGGTCACGGTCGCTCTCCCGCTCTCGGTCGCGCGACCCGCAGGATCCGCCGCCGCGGCGCGATGGTGGCGTGCCTCGCTTCCCGGCGCCGTCTGTCCAGGAGGCGATCAAAAAGCTCTCGCACGTGCTACGCGACAGGACCAAGAACTTCCGCCTCAAGGACTACCTGGAGCCCGAGGAGCTGATCAGCGGGCGGATCTGGGAGGAAGAAGAAGAGGCGCTTGTGGACTGTGTGCGGGATAGACTGGACGACGGGGATGGCGAAGACGGTATTTGGCGGGTTGAGAGGAAAGAACGGCAGTTGCGGAAACAAGCACAGAGGGAGTTGGCTAAGCGGGAAGGACGTGAGTTGCTCTCGCGGCTGTCATCGTCGTTATAAGCTCATGCCGCATACTAGACATCTTTGGAGCGCATCTGCAAGATATGCCTACGATCGCAATGACGCGGGTTGTCGTTGGTGGCTATAGTCACGTCGTTCCCATGATTGCGGACGCGTGCATTGAAGAGATATATAGGACTGGTAAGTTCATCTGTACACTTGCGGTGATAGTCGTTAATCTCGACTCTATCCAGGTGCATACAAACCAAACCTCTTCCGCGCCTTGCCCAATCGTACACGACTGTTGGAACTCGTTGCGCACTTTGATCATTCTCCTGTCCGAGCGAAGGCGAACCCCATCGTTGCCCAGTCCGGATCGGAGGTCAAAGTCTACGCTAAGACGCAGTCTCTGCACCACGAGCACACGGCCGATGTCTGCGCGCTGCTCGTGACCTACCTATCCTCGCTCCCAGACGCGCTCATCCATCGCTCGCTCGGCGACGCACTCTGGGCGTGGTCCGTGTCGCCGTCGGTCATCCGCCAGGAGAAGCGGCTGCGGAGGCGCGGCGACGACGACGCGAGCGAGTCGGAGTACGAGACGAGCGAGGACGAAGACGAGAACGCGCCGTCGTACAACGCGCGCCTGCGGCAGATGGAGCTCGAGCAGATGAACCTGCCGCCGCTCAAGGTGCAGCTGCTGCTCGCGCAGCACGTGCTACTGCTGCTCCCGCCGCGCCACTTCTCGCTCGTCGTGCACCTGCTCACGTTCTTCGCGACGCTGCTCGTGTGCCCGGAGAACGGGCTCGGCGCGGACGACATCGGGCGCATCTTCGGCGCGACGATCGTCGGCGGGAAGACGCGCAAGCGCGGCCGGCGCGAGGCGGCGCGCGACATGGAGCGCTGCGGCGGGAACAGGGACGAGAAGGAGCAGAAGACGCTCGTGTGGCTCGTCAACCACTGGGAGCGCATCTCGTCGGCGTATGAGTACGAGGGCGAACCAAGCGGGCGGAGTAGTGGGCGGCCGCAAGCTGGGCGGACGAGAACGCGGTCCTTTGGTGACGATACGGCGTGGATGCGGCGCAGGTCGTCGAACGGCCGCGAGCAAGATAGTCGTCGCGACAATGTGCGCATCCCGCGGCAAGTTCAGGGCCACGGTCACGGTGGCGGCCAGGACGTGCCGATGCGTGCTTCTGCGCCCGACTCTGCGGCATCTATTCCCTCGTCAGACTCTCGCCAGCGTAGAGAGTCCGTGGTCACGCGTGACATCAAGCCGGCACGGCCCTCGCAGGCGGACTCGCTTACATCTGGGTCGACCGCCAGCTCGTCTACAGACGACTTGGACTCGGAGGCCATTCGAGACATGGTGTCGCCACAGAGACCGAGCAGGCCACCGGAATACAAGGAAAAGGGCAAACAGCGCGCCGATATGTTCGTTCCAGCCACGCCGCGGATCCACTATCCGAAGGACGATGAGATGGTCTCGGACCTGCTCCGCGTTCGTCAGGGTCAAAGCCACGGCGGCGTAGATCGCGGGAAGGTCGTGGAAGCGCAAGCAGACGAGGACGCGCCCAGCGTGTATTCCGACGGTGAGTCCTACCGTCTATTGCATGTCCTTGCCGGGTATACTCACGGCGTCTGTCCTCTAGACGACGCGTTGGACAGCGTCCTCGGGCAGTACCTCAACGCCGGCGAGCCGACGCCCGAGCAGCTCGGCGCCGACGGCTCTTTCAACTTCGACAACGCGCACCTATACGGCCTCGGACAGCAGCCCAACCCCAGCGCGCACCAGGCGACGCTGCAGGCGAAGATCGTGCAGCTACGCGACGCGAACGTGACGCTGCTGCAGAACGAGAACGTCGCGCTACATGAACAGCTCGAGAGCGCGCAGAGGGAGCGGGACGCGGCGCGGGAGCTAGTCGAGGCGATGCGGCGCATGCTGCATGGTTGAGGCTGTTGGGGCGCGGCCGTTGTCTCTGTGCTCTGTGGTCCGTGCTGCTGGCAACCGTGTATGTGCGTCCTGCGTTCCTGGTGGCCCCTTTGTACGCTCTGCTCTTACTCCTGCGTCGCAATGCGATTCACCCCCTGTTTCCCCGTTTCCGTCTCCGTCCCTCGTATCGGCTACAGATCCGCACACAGGTTACCGCCCCCGCGATCCGTGAGGGCGCCTCCATTCTTGAGCTTCATTTCATTGCTCGGCCGCTGGCTGATCACACCCGTCATGGTACATAAAGCGCCTCCTCAGGCCTCCCGGCTGATGCTTCTCATCATTATCATCATAGCAAGGCGCCCCCTCACTATCGACGCCGGAGCCTCATGCACCCCACCCCCACGCCACAGATACCGAACTGAACGCTGATCCCGACCACCACCATGAGTCTCCAAGGCACTTCGGAGAGCCATCTTCGCCTCTGCGTGCAGAGCACATCGAACACCCCGCAGAATGCAACGGATTCCTCTCAGAGCACACCGAACTCCCCACAGAGCAGCACTGACAGTAGTGACATAAGCGTCCCCTCATGCACTGACGAGAACATCAGTCCTGATACCAGCGACAAGGCCCCATCACCCACCAGCAGCAACACGCGTAGCCCCTACAAGATATGCCATGATTTCTACATGACGGACTTGTACCTCCTCGTGAGTCTTATCGCACATCTATACCATATCCGGCGTACAGTGGCGCATCTCCTATACCCTGCTCACGCACATGTCGCGGCTTGCAGGTGGAGGACACGCTGTTCAAGGTCCCACGGCGCACGTTCGAGAACGACTCGGAGATCTTCAGAGACATGTTTGCAATGCCGCCGGCGGAGGGGCGGACGGTGGAGGGGGCGTGTCCGGAGAAGCCGGTGTATCTGGAGGGGATCAGGGAGGAAGACATGATGCAGCTCATGCGCGTGCTGTTTCCTAGGTGAGCAGTCGCATCTCATTTCTTCATGATCTGCGCGTCGCTGATCCTCCGCGCATCCTCGCAGAAACTTCGGCAAGCTCGACGACATGACCTGCGACGAGTGGACGGCGGTGCTCCGGCTCGCGACGCTCTGGCGGTTCGAGCGCGTGCGCGAGCTCGCCGCAACAAGGCTGCACAAGCTCGCGGACCCAGTGATGAAGATCCTGCTGTACGGCGACGCACGCAACGAGCTGCCCGCGGAGCAGTGGCTCGTGCCAGCCGTGCGCGTGCTCGTCGAGCGCAAGGAGGCGCCGGGTATGAGCGTCGCGGAGGCACGGCGGCTGGGCACGGAGCGCGTGCTGCAGGTGTTCACGGTGCGCGAGAAGTTCTGTGTGGCGCGGCGGTATTTGATAGATCTGGACGGGATTATTGGAGAGGTGTTTGGGGTGAGGGTCGAAGGAGGGTGATCATCGGCACCCAGGTGCTCGGGTTCGATGGACGCTTGCATATGGAGAATTATACCACATTAATTTATTCCCTGCTGTAGCTAAGTACGCGGTTGCTGGTCAACCTCTGATATTTATGGTCGTGTGCATGTCGCCTCTGTAAGCCACCTCAGCGGGATGTGCGGGCCGTCGGTGGCCGGGGCTACCCGGGACCGCGGTCCTGAGTCCTCTTCTGTCGCTGTCACCAGCATGGCAGACAACTCTCACCATCCTGACCTGGCCCCGTAACCTCCTTGCGATGACTGGTCTACACTTGGCCAACCGGACGTGGATTACGTTTCAGGGAAGAGAGAAGATGGAATGGACTAGATGTTACAGTGTTCGCCGCGTTGAATTCGTCTTCGCTACTTGTGAGTCGCATCTCCGCCATACAATCGACGGGCGTGTGTTCATATTTGTATATGAAGCTGTTCTATCATGGCCGTGTCGGGGATATCTACTCCTAGCGAAGATTCAGAGTTAGTTCTATCACCAGCCCTAACGTCCAACAAGATCGCGTCGCGATTTCTGAAAGCATCGACGTTGTCTGGGGTCTGGACGGTGATGGTGTCGAAGACCTTTGTACCTCAGTCAAGGTCCGCACCGATGTCTTACTCTGCACATCCGCGCACCCTAACGAGGTCTTTGCAGGACAGGAATCCGGGTCTTAACCACGCAGGCCAAGCACAAAATTGAAGCTTGAACTTTGCCTCCGGTGAGGATCTACGCCGCCCGCGCACCCTTTAGCATCCGCCGATCACCTCCGCCGCGCTCCCTCTCTGGCCAGCAGGACGAATACCTCGAACGGGTGCGCCCAATTGCGAGGCGACGCGGAGGCAAAGGCGGTTCAGGGGCCGCGGCGATAAGCAGGGGTTATCCGCACGATATAATTTTCTCTGCACTCAACCGCCCAGAGTCACTCCTCTCCGCTACTCCTCGACCTTCCCCACACCGTGCACGAACAACAACTTTAACATGGCTTCGTACATCTCCCAGCTACCCGCAGAGCTCGTCGACAGCATCATCGACAGCCTCGCGTCCGACGGCAAGGCGCTCAAGACGTGCGCGACCGTCTGCAAGGCTTGGCTCGCGCGCGCGCGGTTCCACCTCTTCGCCTCCCTGCGCGTGTGCGGGCCCAGCGACGCCTTCCTCGACTTTGAAGCCTTCCTCGAGGGCGTTGGTGGCACCGCAGACGGCGTTGGTGACGACCGCTCCAGCTCTGAGGCGGAGGCTGTGGGCCTGCCGATGGTGCACACGCTGACCCTCGACGGCAAGGGGCTGCGCCAGAAGCCGCGCCTGACTCTTGGCACGCTACAGGCGGTCCTCCGCCGCCTCCCCAACCTCCGCGCACTACATTTCTCGGCGATGCGGTTGGACGACGAGGGCTTTGCGCCCGCCAAGCCCATCCCGCTAGAGGTGCTCACCCTGATATCCGTCGACGCGTGCAGTGCCGCGTCCGCAGGCGAGGAGCTGCTGGCACTTCTGTCGTTGTTCAGCACCATCGACTCCCTCCTGCTGCGGTTCGTCCACTTCAACAACTACCCCGTTACGCACGGCGACGCGCTCGCGTGCCCGTCGCTCGCGCTCGACCAACCCCAGCATCAGGAGGTTGAGGCAGTGGGGGCACACCCTGGACAAGATAGAGCGCATACAAGCATGTGTCGGCGGAACTTGCAGAACCTGGAGGTGCGCGAGGTACTCCTGCACCTCCCACGGCACACTGCGTTCTTCCTGGAACTGTTCCGGCGCACGGCGACGCGCCGGATGCTGCGCTCGCTCCGCGTGACGTGCCGCACGACGGAGAAGTTCGAGGCGATCGGCGCGTTCTTCAGGGACGTGGAGATCGGGCAGACGCTTGCGCGGCTCGAGGTCGACCTCAAGTACTGCATCCCGCGTAAGTCATTAGTCGTTCACCCTACCCCGTCTGACATCGCTGACCTTGTCTATAATGATCATGATTATCAGAGAACGCAACTGACATCCCCCTGCTACGTACGATCAGCGGGCTGCACGCGCTGCGCGAGCTCACGCTCTCGGGGCTGTGCGTCACGCTCAACACCATCGGCGTCGACTTCAACATCTTCGGCATCATCCTTCCCCTGCTCGCCGCCGCGCCGGCGGGCACCACGCTGCTGACCGCGGTGCTGCTGCTGATGGAGCCGCCGGACGCCGCGAGCCACATCTTCGAGCGAGACGCGGAGGACCCGAGCACGGTGTCGCCGTGGGCGCGCCTCGAGGGCGGGGTGCTCGCCCGCGAGGAGGAGCGGCGCGGCGAGCTGGAGGGCGAGATGGGGTTGAACATCGTGTTCAGGAGCCCGTTCTTCGGGATGGGCATCGCGGCGGACTCGACGAAGCGGATCGAGGCGTGTATCAGGCGGGAGATGCCTGTGTTGACGGAAAGGGGGCTGTTGGCGCTACGGTTCGAGGAGGACTATAATTTCTGAACGTTATGTGAGACGATCTACTGCAGCCAGGGGTGCGGTCGCTGATACAAGGTGTCCAGGTGTTGGTATCATTATCATTATATTAATATTGTAGCAACAGCCTCCACCGAAATGTATATTCGCAACTATTCCAAGCAGTGTTGTACAAGAGAATAATAGACATAGATCGTTTGCGCCCACCCATCCGCATCCGTTGAACTGACGTTGTTGGAGTCAAGGCGCGTAAATCACGAGCTGCTCAGGCGCGATCTTGAACACCTCGCGGATGACCTCGTTCAGTACCTGGTCGTACTCCTTGATCTTCACGCCGCGGCACGCGACCGCGTACTTCTCCCTCACGCTGCAGAGCTGCAGGACGCACGCCATGCCGAGCACCTGGCCCTCCGCGACGCTCGGGCCGGTGTCGCGCAGGGCGAGGTGCCGCACCGCGGGGAGCAGCCACTGCTCGGCGGGGAGCGCATACGCCGGGTGTGCGTAGAGCGAGAGCTTGCGCACAGGCTCGGCGCGCTTCTGGAGCTCGGTGAGCGCGGCGTCGCGGGCGCCGGCGAAGCCCCATTGTGTAGCGAGGCGGAGGACAGACTCCCACTCGTCGACGGTGAGTGGGTCGGGTGCGCCGAAGTGCCTGCGTGCGACGTGTGGTCCATGAGTTACTACATAGGAGCTGCGGTGCGGGAAACGCACGTGGGGTAGAAGACGGTCAAGAGCGCGGTGAGCTCGTCTTTCTGCACGCCTTCGAGGAAAATGGGATGTTCGGCGGTGGTGCCCTCTGCGGGCGCGCCTGGCTGCGGGACGCAGAACATGTCTCGGAACACCTCCGAGTCGTTCTCGAACGTCCGGCGGAGCACCTTGAACGTCGTGTCCTCGACCTGCAGGCGTCATGTTCTGTTAACAGATACTAACAGGGATAGGTGCCGACGTCCGCACCTTCAGGTAGAGGTCGTCGAAATAGAATCGCCGGTCATTCTCGGCCTGGGGTCGTGTAGTTCTCTCGTCGTCGTGAGGGGTGTTCATCATTGCAGGAGGCGTGTGCGAATCCCCGCCCTGCTACCCTTGACGAGGCCCTCTTAAGGTGCGAGCTGACCCTGAGCTAACGCGTCAGATAGCTAGTGCGTTACCCTTGACGACCTGCGCTGAGGTCCTCGTGCATCATGTGGCGCACTTCGCGTCGTGCGCGGAAAGTTCTCTGCTTCCTCTATGCAGATACTAGCGTCGTGAGCCGAACGTGGCGCGACGGATGGAGAGAGGGAGGAGGATAGAGCGCGTAGAGCGACCTCAAAAGAGCACATTCAGGCCTCCAGATACTTATGTAAAGGCCCTCATAAGTACATAATATCTGCATAAATCTGTCGAAGACTTACCGCCACCGTTCGGCTCGCTTTCTCCACGGCCAGCACTAGGCACAGTGCTCTTCCGGCTAGCAATGAGATGTTGATGAGATGGGCACAGACAGAGAGCAGGGTTTCCGGCCTAAGTAGCTGTGCTCACTGTCCTGCTCCGCACGGGTCGAGGACGGGAGGGCGTCGGGGACGAGATAGCAAGGGCGACGACATGCTGTAGTGGGTTTTGGGTGGATCCCATATCGGCGTCACGGTTTCGCTACCAACCGCACGTCGGGATCGCTTTTTATAGTAGGAGGCGCATCTGATGCGCCATCAAGTCGAGGCTCGATCGCCTAGGTACACAATGGCATACACCTTTGTTTCTACTTTCATCTTTGTTATCTTGTGCTTTAGATATCATACAGTAAGGGGTCCTCTAGATCTCAATTACGTTGCTGAACACCTTGTCTGAGATAGGTTACAGAAAACCACAGTTGTTGGACAACGCAATACTCTCTGCAAATTTACGATTTGTGGCAACCAAGGCACCGTAAAACGCGCTCTGCTCGTGGTAGAGCTCCAGACACGCCTCGCTTATGGCGCACAACTAGCGCTGCGCGCGCGGTATTAGTACAACGAGGTTGAACCGAAATGTCGTTCTTCCGCCGCCAGCGGGAAACCCCAAAACCATGAATACACTTGGCACGGTGCGCCCAAGCACAGCTTTCTACGTAATACTCTGAGACTGACAACATCCCATGTCGCAGTGCTGGGCAGCATGGCGGCTTCGGTCCCGCCCGCCATAAAGGCAGGCCTGGAAAGCTCAGGCTCGAGTCAGGTTTTTGTTGACCACCCTCAGCCCAAGAGGACTCAGCTCGCGATTTCACGACTACTGATATGTCCTCTGGCCAATTTATACCCCCTGAGCTAGTCGACAAGATCATCGACGACATCGACCCTAACGAACGAGACACGTTGCTTGCGTGCTCACTCACGTCGCGGTCATGGCTTCCGCGCTCCAGGTTCCGCATATTTTCCATTACCACCCTCGACGTCGCTGCAGGACAAGGCCGTTGTCTTCCTAATTTTCTCGCTTTTATTGAAGCTTGCGCTGCTCCAGCCCGCCGGCCAGCGCTCTCCGCGCCGTGCGCCCACCTGTTCATACGCGAGTTGCACATCTTCGAGCCTCTACCCGCCTTCAGCGATCTAGGGTGCATCCCTCGCGTCTGTGTGGGCACAGTCTCCGCCCTGGTCGCCGCCCTCCCACACTTACGCGTACTGACGCTCGTCAATGTCTGCCTTGTGGAAGCCAATTCGGGGATGCAATGGTCGGACGCGGCCAGTCTACAACGGAGTATTGAACACCTGAAGCTCTCGCTCGATTCATTGGAGGTCAGCAGCAGCGTGATGACCCTCATCCACGCCTTCACCCACATCGGGCATCTGAACATCAGCTGTCGCATGCGCCGCCGCATACCCGACTTTCCTTACATGCCGAGTGCATCTGACCCTTTCGCCACTCATCACAACGCTCCGTACTCCCTGACAGTCGACCGGCTGGAACTCGACATGGACCACCATCTCCCATGTTTCGTCAAGCATTATTGTCGCATACGGACGTTGACGATCACAAACACCCTCGCCGTTCGATGCTATAGCGACGACGATGTAATCGCGTTGGCAGCGTTCTTAAACGGCTCAACAGCCACCAACGGGCTGGAAAATCTGAGCATCAATATGGGTAAGCACAATCACCCGACTCCATCGAGGCGCATATAACTCAGGAAATATATACAGCGGACCTCACGTTGTGTTTACCTCCCGCCATCGCCGCATCCTTTCAAAATCTGACCTCGCTGGTCATCTCCTCCTGTGTACCTCAAGCACTCTGAAACTCGGCGGGCAGGTCGCGGACACCGTGGTGGCCGCCTTCATGGGCCTCGTTGCCTTGTCCGATGCCCGAAGTGCGACAGCTAGCCTTACAGCTACGCCTCTCTGGCGATGGATGCGACACATCAACTGTGCTTGGCGAACAGCTCGATTGGCAGCGGTTACAGGAGGCGTTGTTATCGTGGACGAGTCTCTCGCAGCTGGAAGTGCGATATGGTGCACCAAAGGGCACTAGAGGGAGAGAAGCGGAATTGGAGCGCGCACTCAGAGCACGTATTTCCAAACTGGACTGCAAGATCGCAACGTCCAGAGTGCACGAGTGGTGGAGATGAATAATTTATTCTAGTTAGCGGAATTCTGTATTCTCATATCAAGCCTAACCTGCTCAATCTCCAGCGTTGATTCCCATACTTATGTGACTTGTATCAGCCTACGCTCGAACAAGACGGGCATCTTCCTCTTGAATATATCCTCCATCTCCGTGTTTGGCACCTGAGTAGGCACCATACGCCCGTGCCCGTCGCCCGAAAGGCACCGTACATCGAAGCTAATGCTGGAAAGCCAACGCCACCGCAAGAGACTCTGTTCTAGTCGCGCCCACTGGCCGTCCATCGACTCCCGCGCGAGTGTAAGGACGTCTGGCAGCGTGGCGCGGAAGAGAAGCTCGAATGTAAGGTGAATGAGAGTTGGCGGGGCGGAAGCCCACGCGCTCAAGATAGAGAAGAGATGGTGCAAGTGGTCGGTGTGTCTATTCTGGACGTCGATTGACAAGCCTTGCAGCGAGAGCGATTGAAGCGCGCGGAGGTCCGCCAAGTCCTCGACGCTGAAGGACGCGTTGAGGGCTGCATAGGAAGAGTCGTCAGTGACCTATCATTCACTGCGACCATTAAGTGAGGGGCTTACAGTGCGAATCGCAGAGACGCACGTCCAATGTTATGGCTTGGACGAAGGCAGCAACGTTCTCAGAGCGCACGAAGCTGCGCAAGACGTCTCTGTCCGTCGTCGTGCTGCACTGGATCGTAAGGTGCCTGATTGCTGCCATGGCGCCGATCCCTGCGAGCGAAGCTGTGAATTCCGGCCTGAGAGCGCGAGCGCTGAGCACGGCTTTTCCCACTCGAACGAGTCTGGCTGGTGGTGTCATGGCGTCTGACGCGCCAAGAGGCTCGACGTTCATCGGAGAGGTAACGACAAGAGTGTCGACGGAGTCGAAGAGTGATAAGACGCGTCGTACGTCGGAATCAAGACTAATCGAGAGGTAGTCGAGGGTATGTGGAGAGAGCTCGGTGTGTGCCGTGATCTGTCGTCCATTCGCGCAGAGTTTGGCGTCGGAGACCAGGACGCGCAGTCGCGGCAGAGCTCGTAGCAGAGCTCCGAGCGTCGTCAACGTGCTCGGGGATGCATGATGGTGTGCGTCTAGCGTCGAAGACTTTGCGCGGAACGGATCAGAGATCCACAGCTCCTGCACAAATTCAACAGCCGGGAGAAACGAGACTGCGTAGCCTGTAGCAGCGTCATCGTTTATCGAAGACGAGAGAGCTTCTAACGCGTCTAGGTTGAGCTGGGATATGATAACGCGTAGGGTGCGGAACAGGTGGAAGCGCGAGCGCGGCAGCCATGCTCTGCAGACCAGAGAGAGCGTCTTGAGACTTTTTGGTGTGACACTTGCGAAATCTATGATCTTTTCGATGACTTCTTGCGGGAGTCGAGGATCGTACAGAAGTACGTCTGTGCTATGGTCACAAGGCAGGATGTGAGCAAGTCGTCAAAGCTGACTGTCTCCGAGCACGACTGACCGATTCGTAGGCATCTTCAAGCGTCAGCAATGTTGGCTGGAACGACTACAAAGGATTGAAGGATCAGAAATGTGCACGCACTGCGACCGCACACGTATTTTATAGGGTCGATACAACCAACGGGGAATTTGAAGGAGCTGTCATGAGCGTTCCAGCGATGTGGTTGAGCAGGCGCCCCGGGATCTCCCACGCCCCCTCGGCTATCGAATGTCGTTCCATTCAGATCTCCAGACGATATGTCGCAAACTCGGGAAAATTGGCCAAAGAGTGGTACTCCATCCGCGAGTGTTTGAATTGTTATCGGACGATGTTCATAAACCGTGAGAGGTATGTTGTGGCGCTTCCATGTCTGTGGGTGTTTATGCTACGTAGAGCCAGCAATGCGGCGACCACAGCATTCTCGGCGTGAGACGCGACCCTTCCGTCGGGGTGCGCGACGGATGTGTGGCCATATCGCCGCGGCCTGCGGACGAACTCGGTATTGAGTCGCTGCATCGTTAGAGACCAATTTGCACAGAATTTGCCACACTGCGGGAACGCATGGGCATAAGTATACATATACAAGAGTGTCTAACGAGCGGAGATCGCTGTTGAGCATTCGTATGCACGACTGCAAAGAGTGTGAGTCGTTCCCCGCCGGTAGTATACGACGCCTAGGCGCATTGAAAAGAAGGCATTCCGCACAGATAAGTGGGTTCGACGGTGGCGAAGGAGTACTATCTTGCAAAGAACGATGACATGCCATGGCTATTTGTGATGTGGGTACGCCAGCATGATAAACTTTTAGGGTTCGGAAACCTCCACCGTTAGGATTCCACCACGGTGAAGTCCGCGTAACTTCCGGTATATTGTCTCCATGAGCTGGAGCTTCTCCTCTGTCTCCAATGGCCCCTCTTGGCTAGTCAGGCGAAAGACGACCTGCGGAAACTTGGCGCTCCCCGCGAGAACTTTTTCGATGTCGACCCACTGCGTATCCATGGATCCCGCCAGGAACTTGGTCACGTCGACTGCGGGTGCGCGCTGCACGCTCAGGTCCACACTCCTGATTAACCGCCGTGCGAACACGATGTCGAGGTTCAACCGGAACTCGGACGTCGGGAGAGACGACCACGAGGATAAAAGCTGGGCGATAAGGGCAAACGGAGGTTGTGGACTGTGGACTTCGCCAAGGTAGAACCCTTCGACGGTGAGCGACGAAAGTGTTGTGAGGGATGATAGATGTAACGCCGTGAAGTCCGGAAGGGGACCGGGGACTGAGGGACGTGGGTGAGGTCGCGGCATACACGCCGTAGTAGCAACTCACCGTAGAATGGATACACCATCGTAACGTGATTCACGCTCGCCGACATCTTCGCGTCGCTGAAAAACGCACCCAGCAACTCGAAGTTACGCTGCCCGCTGTCGCAGCGAATCCGTACGTCCCGAACAGCCACGCCGGACTTATAGGCAGCGTGCTTGAGCAGCTCAAGGCACACGGGCCCGATCTGCCATAGATACAGCTCGAGCTGTTTCACGCGTAGATCGAGCGGACAAGCCGGCGCGACGCGCGCGATCTCCGCTTCGACCTCCTCTTGGGCCTGCGGGAAATCCGCTGCCTCGCGGGAGACGATTTGGCGCAGGCGCAGACAGGTCGTCTGTGAGAAGAGCCGCAGCACACTCATCAACCCGATCGTCGTGCGGAAGTCGAGGCGCAAGTCGAGCTCCTCGAGCTTGATCGCGGGTAACGAGATCGGCGGGCGTTGTTTGTCCGCCTCGTTATCCTCGCGGTCGATGCAAAAGTTGTGCAGCTGAAAACGGCGCAGCCGAGGAACATAGGAGAGGATACGCCGTAGCGTGCTGATGGTCATGCGTGGTGCAGGGCGTAGGTAGTCGCCGCAGACCTCGATGTTCTGGACCAGGTCCGCGGCGCATGGGAGGAGGGATGTCGCTCGAGTTGCTGCGCTTAGACGCAAGCATTCCTCGAGCTCCGACTCGTCATCATCCGAGACGACCTTTCTCCGAATGTAGGCAAAGAGTCGTGCGCGTGATCGTCGGGCAGTAGCGTGTGAGACGAGCGAGCAGCTCTTGATTGTGAAGACATCGCGATCATCGAGATGGTCGATAACATGGTCGATGAGCTCCTGGGAGAAATCCTCTAGGGTCCTCTTCTTGTGCTCGCGACGGGGCATCTCCAGGGAGGACATGATGGTTGAAGACAACGGGGTCGCGCCTAGCAGCGCGCACGTATGATAAGCGAGGCGCCGCGTGTTCGTGGAGTCGCTTCGTTCAGGCAAGAACTGCGGCATGCTGGCCTGCATGACATGGAGAGTTCAGGGAGACATCCAATTTCGTTGCCTGCAAGATCACGGGATCGGTCCGAATGACTTCCACGGCGCGCATAGGGAGGTGATAGGCCAACATTACACCAGGTAGGTCTAGAGTATGAACAAGCGCACACCTGGCATCGCACAGATGCTCGGTGACGCTGTTGAGGGAGAAAACCCGGCTGTAAAGCCAAACGTTTCGCGGCAGTTGTCTGGCCACACGCGGTCTTCTGGACACGAGCGTGTTTACTTGCGATAACATGCGCATCAGAACTCGGCATGAAGAGATTGCAAAGAATTCGAAGCGCACCGCGACTTCCTGTAAGTGTACCTTCACAAGCTCCTACTGGTGCCGCACAAAATAGATCAACGTAAGAGATGGCCTTGGCAATCAATAATACTGGTGGCCTGAGACTCGCGATAGTGTCTGGCGCGTTTACATACTTTGAGCCTCAACGGGACACCAGCGGATGAGTGTCACGCGCTACCGGGATATACTCGAGGATATCGAGGTTCGGAATAAAAGGAGACACGTCTGTGGAAACATGCCTTCAGGGCAGAGATACTGTGGGACAGGAAGGGTACAGATGGGCGTGGTGATAGTGGAGGCTCGACTCAAGGAGCGAAACACAGAGCGAGCGCGTCGCTCTGCCGCTGCACGTGGCACGTCGGGCTGTGCCGAGCTTTGTGGCGTCGGTCGGCTTTGTTTCTACCTTCGGGACATGATTTCGCTCACGGGCTTCAAACGTACCGCTTCGAAAATGTGGTAGAGAGGGTCTACTGAAAGAGGCAGACATATGATGACACGAATATATAGATAATTGAATGTACACAGAATGACGAAATATATACATACCGACCGGGGTGGCGACTATGAACAAGACGAGCCCTCGTGGAAGTCAAAAATGCTATCCGTGTTTCTGGTCGACAGTAGCAGTGGGTCTATGCATTGCGAGAAGTCGTACCAGGGAGTGATCTGCTCTGGCTCTGCTGATGGGATTGACCGGCCGGCAGCCGGCGCATTGGCCCTCGGACTAGTAGTGAGGAGGGAATGCGTTGTTGGTTGGCTGGTTGCATGCCTCGACGGCCCTGCACCATAGACATTGGAAGAATAGGGAGTTTGCGTTGTAAGTATTGGATCAGGCTTCTGCCACGCGTATGAGAACGGAATGTCGGAAGCCATGTTGTAGTTCACTGCCTGTCCATAGAACCCTGGATGATGTAGTGGAAAGCTGTTCGGGGCCATATGGATAGGATTGAACGGCAGTACAGGCCATGGAAGCATCACTTGTTCTTCTTCCTGTTTGGCCACTGCCTTGCCCTTGTCACGAGACGAGAACTCCCCGGTAGGCTCGCCAATCCTGCGGCGTTTGGGAGGACTTGCTTCGTTTTCGTTCGCATACTGTATCACATCCTCTTTGTTGTCTTTTTCTACGTGCGTCTTGCGGAGATCTGGACGGAGGCTATAGTTGTCGTCAGCATTCGAACCACCCGCGAGCGGCGTCGAGCGATGACATGTACAATACGTCACAACGTTTACAATGCCAACCCCATTCTTTGAGGGCCCATCCAATCCAGGATCCGAGTTTCTGGATATGACTTTTGCTGTTGCAATGCCTGTCCTGCGTCTTGACGTCCGTGAGCAAACGGGCATTGCACAGGGTGCATATCATGGCAGTTACAGGATAGGATTGCTTCGCCCAATCCTTACCCTTCCATTTATGTTCTTCGGTAACCTGGTTCACCTGTGCTCACACCCGGTCAGCACGTACTTGACCCCGAAGATAGCTACTCACCTCCTCATAAGTAGAGAACGTGCGCTCCACGAGTACCCCAGGGATGTGCTGCGAAAGCGGCCAGTAGCCGAGCTTCTTGTCAGGATCAGGCGCATCGTTTGGATAGAGGCTCGCGGCTTCCGGGTTGAGGGCAGGAATCCGGTAAGGGAGGCGTCTTTCCTCCTCCGGATGCTGCCCGTGGCGACGCATTTTGCCTTGTCTGGTTCTTTTCAGCTGTGGAACTGACAGCGAGGCGGGCTGAAGTGGGTCATCAGTGGACACCGTAGGCGGTTGCCCACCAACGTCGTCTCCCAAAACGGGATCGTGTTCAGAGGTTACGTGATCAGGAAGCTGCTCTAGCTTTGTCTGATCGATGTCGGCAACTAGAGCGGATGGAGAGAGTAACAACAGAGCTGTTGCCTCAGAGTCGGGCTCCAGCTTTGGCGAAACCGTGCTCGCTGGAACTGCTACTGTCGAGGTCACTTCTTCACGGTCAGCGACAGACACCGTTTGCGGTGGCCTGGACTCGTGCCCGACTTGCGACACTGGTTCTTGGGCGACGGTCTTCTCCGCAGGGTCGTCATTGACGGCATTGGTTTGCGTCTCGACACTCACGTACTTGGTGGAAATCTGGAATATAACGTCTGTCATGGTTTCTCGGGGAGAGGGAATGTCTGCGCTGAGGGGAGGTTGGGGAGAGATACTATCGATGGGGGACACGATAGAGACCGCTGAATATCTTGGCCTCTTATACTCCGTGGTCTGGGTACATAAACACGTTAACAAATCAGCAACTGCCGAGCGAATTCGGACGTGAGAGCACATGCTGTGGCCAGAGCGGAGTTACATCCTCGAAAACGTTAGATACCTCGTTTCGGCTATGGCCAGGGTAGGCGCTTATGGTGGCCCTAGTATTCCTACCGTACAGCCCGTTAATTTGTGAGTATTGTCGTCACGGTGACTACACTAAGGAGTAATACTCACCATTCAAACGTGCTCAAAACCCACGCCAATTACTGAATAGCCTAGTTTGAGAAGCTGGCCCGTCGGCATCTGCACGGCATCTTCTTACAGGCTACGTTCCGCAAGGTATGGCTGGTGAATGCGCTATGCATTCCCCGCGATCCGCGACCTGATACAATAAGTCAGTGCGTGGGTCAGACCAAGCAACGCATCTCTGACCTGTCACGCTGTGAGCGAATGCCTGCCGATCGACTGCCGAAGTTCCACTGCCGACCATGGCCAGTCCATGTTTGGACGCCACATCTACACGGTAACTTGGAGGGACTAATAAATTGAATTGCATGAATAGATCTCTAGAAGAAAAATGGTGTCACTCGGACGTAGCCGTTGTTAGTCACGTATTGAACACCGCGTTATGTGAGAGATGACAGACCGGAACACACCGCAGTCCTGTAGTCTGAAATGCGCACGGACAAGAAACCAGTCTGTGAACTCGTGGACAACGGGCGCCAAATAGCACGCGGCAGCCCTCGCAGGTTGAGGAGAAAGTATGTCGGGTCGCGCCCGCGCCTGTGCGAAGTGTCGGGCTTACAGTCAATGATGTGAAGTGGGGGGGAGGTATCGTAGTTCATACTCACGTTCATGAGAAATCCGAGTCAGCCGCCATGGCGCTGGGGCTTGCCCGCTGTGCATCGACCAACAACATCTTCACGCGCAAGTTGAGAGAGAACATATAGCGTATATGCCGGTTGGGCCATACAGGAACCTGCTTGAAATATGTAGCTGATGGTACAGGTGTTGGGGTATCCTTGCGGCCATCTGGCTGTAGTCGAAAGCTCTTCTAATGGACTCTCGACGGGTGAACTCTTTCATTACCACTACCATGTTCCGCGCGAACCGAAGCTGCTGGGTCATGGTGTAGGCATGCCTGGATAGACAATCAGCGAAATGTCGTGCAGATAGATGTAGGACATACCAGCATATGATCTTTTCTAGAAGTAATACCCGAACGAGGAAGGCAGCCTGGTGATCTGTCAGGGATTTCGAACGGAGCATATTGAGTAGCATCTGCGTGGAGTCGTCGTCCATGATGACAAGCGGTTTGGGGTCCATTTCGAATAAAAACGCCAGATGGTAGTATTTTGAAGGTTCCACGACGTATCGCCGAGCAAGTGCAAGGACCGCCCTAGAACGTAAGGTCTTCGAGAACAACGACGAACTGGGTTCATATGTGACCTTCATGCCCAGCAGGTCTTCGGGCAGCCAGGAAAGGATTTCTAGCGGGTCAAACGACGACGCAACGATCGAGGGATCCCGCTGCCACAAAGCTGTCAAAACACGGAATAATGTTGTTGTAGCGGTCGGACCGACAGGTAAAGGCGAGCTACGGGAATACATATCAGCTGTCATGGAACCTTGCAGTGTTGGGATCAGACATACCTTGCAGAGCGTAAGGCTCGTCGCAGTACGGAACGTCGTATCACGAGAGGAACCTGTCGCACGAAGTTGTCCACCCACACCTCTACTTGCCCCTTGTCTAGCTTCGCAACGAGAAGTTCAGGTTCCAGGTCTAGCAGAATTTGCAAGATGCCGTATCTTGAAGGTGAAGTCTCCACGCGAATGATGATATTGAGCTCGAGATTGGCCCGAATCTGCGATGCATGTGAG
This sequence comes from Ceriporiopsis andreanae CBS 279.92, assembly GCA_001969225.1. Classification (NCBI taxonomy): domain Eukaryota; kingdom Fungi; phylum Basidiomycota; class Agaricomycetes; order Polyporales; family Meruliaceae; genus Ceriporiopsis; species Ceriporiopsis andreanae. Next base: position 7,223 of record ALYI01003733.1, on the reverse strand, counting down.
TCGATAGGTATCTCTGCGCCAAGGACCTCGGGTGGCATCCACGACAAGATGTCGGCCAGACGAAATTCCTCGGCAATCAACAGGGGATCTTTGAGCCGCAGTGCAGACAGGGTTTTCAGGACTTTCCACGCGTCAATGTCTGAATGCTGAGTATCCCTGTGCTCGGTCGCCTCAATTATTTGACAAAGAGGAGCAGTAAGTAGATTTCTCACCGTCTGGGCGTAAGAATATTCCCTATGTAGCGTCTGAGTATCGCTGGCGGTCTTCTCAGTAGTGCCTCAAGCCACGCTTCGAATTGCCTGTCGTCTTGAGGGAATCTGAGGGCATACGTCATCACCATCATATCTGGTAGGAATGCTCGGGCGTCGCACTCATGAAACACGGCATGCAACAGGTATTCCGTGACGTTGATAGTGGCATCCGCCCATTCGGATAGCGACGAACATCGGGTAGGATCAGTTGGTGTTTCAAAGCCGAAGATGCCATATGGCAGCCAAGACAGGATCTCTTCAAACCGGAATTGGGGCACAATAAGTGTCCAGTCTCGTTCCCATAAAGTCGATAATGCTCGAAGTTCCCTGCTTCGCTTTCGAGATATCTTGTGCCTCTATGTTGCATGAAGAAGTCAGTGCGTGCACTTCACCTATGAAACTCGAACTCACTGCTTGGGTACGAATAATTGGTGTATATACCGTTTGATCGTGGTGGATAGGCGTCGTGGAAGAGCGTCAAGCCACGCCTGAAACTTTTCTTCGTTCAGAGAAAGTTCTGGAGTATTGATCCGGTTGATCATGTCGGGGAGGAGGGCTCGAACGTCGTCCTCGGAGAATGTCTGCAGAAGAAGGTGTTCTGTCATCCGGAGAGTAGCATTTGCCCACTCGGAAAGAGAGGGACAGGAGGATGGGCCCAGCGGTGTTTCAAAACCAAGAATGTCCCGCGGGAGCCATGACAGGATATCTTCGAGACGAAAAATATTTGCGACGAGCAATGAGTCTCGTTTCCACAAGGAAGACAAAACTTGAAGTAGATTCCAGGCCTCGGGGGTGCGATATGGAGACGCACTGTGCATAACCAGGTGAGATGATAGCACAAACATCGCTCTTCAGAGGGCTTACTTTTTGGGAGCAAGCAGCACATACAGATATGGCTGAAGCTCGACAGGATCACGGCTCAGTAGCGCAGCAAGCCAAGCTTCGAAACGCGGCCGCCCAAGAGTGTGTATGACGGGAGACGGATCCAGAGATTCGAGGTGCAGCATCTGTTTCATGTCGAGACGCTCTCGATTATCATGTAGAACAGACTGAAGGATGCTGCGGAAGCTTGATGTGGTGGTAGCAACAGCGAGAACTTTGCGCGTCCTGAGCCATTGTCATGTTTGTATATAGCTCTTCTACTAGGGAACCAGGGTATGTTGCCCTTGGCACAGCGTCAGCGTACAATTGACGGAGCAAAGCGATATTCACATACCAATCGGTCGCCCTCGAGCACGATAACTGCTCCAGGAATAGTTCTATCTCTATCCATTTCAACTTGAGCAGCCCTTGCATTAGACAGTCTACACGGCCAACTCCCAATTCGTGCATCAGGATGTCCCAAGCGGCGAAGCGTGTCCGTTCGCTATACAGACCCGGTCTGCGCACAAGTCCGTTTTAAGGCAGAGATCGCGAATTGCAGGGACACCACGTACCGTTGAAGTTCCAAGAGAACATCGTATACGTCAACAAGTATGTTCGAAGCATCCGATTGAGCAAGTTGAGCAGCATGGCTCTCAGCTGGATCCTGTTGTTGACACTTTGTAGTCCGCGCAGTGCAACTGTGCCGATGGTCATGAGGCCTCGGCCAGAGATAGATCCAATTCCTACGACAGTGCTTTCCGACGTAGATAGACTTTCTGAGACTGAGAGTGTGTCCACCTTGTTTCGAAGATCGTCGACTCGGCGCTCGGCGCTGGAGTCGATCTGCGTGGTCGTGACCGCTGCCATAACAGCGGATGGGGATGAGAAACTCCAAGACAGAGTGCTCTCTCTATATATCATTGTCGAAAGACGTTGTAGCGTACACAGCGTGCGGAGATTCGAACGGCATCTGCTCCTCATTCTTGACACATGAGCGATGCAGGAATGTTGTACCATCAAATCCAGCTATGATGTCTACACAACTCGGTGTCAATTTGCATGTTGTTAGGAAACCATGTTCAGACGCACCAGTCCCACTGTATTCCTCCTCACTGTTGTCTCTGCTAGCCTATACTGAGTCCAACGGTCCCCGATGGCCCAGTTCGGCCTACCCTTTTAAGCCTCTCACTGCGTTTAATCGAAATCTATAAAGCAGAGGTAGAAGATCGTGCAGGGACGGAAGGCGCGATAAATGTACGCGTCGCGAAGGTAGAAGATGATGATGACATGGTGGTCGAGAGCAAGAGCGCGCGAAGTCTACGCGCTTGAGCAGCTTGTTGTCATTTATATCCACTGAAACTCTGTTGTACTGCAGACAGGACTCTGTACTAGGTTGCATTTTGGAATAGCTTAGGCCTCGTATAGTCTTCCGGTAATAAATACTCGGCTAGATTCGTGCAGGTACGATGTAAACGGCAACTACGGGACGCGGCCCACCTCGGACACCCTACATCACTAGTCCTTTGATAATTCTGCATCTCCAAGACAAAACGACAGCCAAAAAGCGAATATACTTCAGGTCGCGCGGAATCATGGCAGATACGTGTGTCAGCTTGAACGCACTGCGCACGTCTCGATCAGGGTGCTTTCTGAACGCGACGTACACCCTCGCGATGTTCTTGACGACTGATAGTCTCTCGCTCTTTGTCACGGACCTATAAATTTGGTCAGTTTAAAGCAAGCAATGGCTCATGTAGTACCGACCAGTAGATGTACTTAGTGGGTAAGGTCCGAATGACATCGAGTAAGTCCGCGTTCTCTGGCAGTCGAACGCAGCGAACGAGGTCGGCAAAGCCTCGTGCGACTTCCGCGACAGTGAAAAATAGTGCATCGGGTTCCATGTGATAGAGGACCGCTAAGCATCCGCACTCTGGCTCCTGCAAAATCTTCCAGAGGATTCGAAGCTCGATTTTCGCGCGTAAAGACGGAGACATAGCATAGTCGCCGGGATTCGCGGGAAACTCGTCACCAACAAGCTCGCGGGGTAAGCAAGCCAGAATTTCCTCCACAGTGAAGTTTGATATAACGATCTGCGGATCTTGCTTCCAGAGCGAAGACAATGCCAGCAGTAAATTCCGAGCTTCGGTCTCGCTGCGCTTCTCCGATCTGAATAATGTAGGTGAGGGACGGCCTGAGAAAAATACTAGTATGTGACCCACCGTTTAGGTGCAAAGAAGTTACGAAGGTGGACGCTTGAGTCCGAGACGGGAAAACACAAGAGTATGGTCAACCAGCTCGAGAATCGTGCTTCGTCCAGAGAAAGCGCCACAGCAGAAGTGTCCGCCCTTTCTAATAGCACCATGCGCTCCAAGCTGGCATGCCTGTGTTCGGGATTAAAAAAGAGCAGATCACGTAGGATGCTACGAAAGCCTGCAGTGATCGCGTCCGCACTCGCCTTGAGAGCTCGCTCTCGTGCTGGCGTGGGACGGTGTTTATACTGCGGTCTTCTGACGAGAGAAAGCGGGTAGACCGACCTGGACAGTTTTGGATGCAGCATATACCGGTAATGAAAATTGGCCTACCACTCTGTCAGCCGCGACAACGATAACTGTTCGACGAAGAGCTCGACCTCTATCCATGGCCATCTGGAGAAGGCCATAGTGATACCTTCCACCCGGCCGGCCGCCAATTCCTCGAAGATGATATTCCAAGCAGCGAAACGGATATTCTCGCTGTAGACACCATATCTATGCAGAGCAATTAGCACATCGGTCTGCTTATAGACATCAAATGTGTACACACCGCTGTAGCTCTAAAAGATTAGAATGTGCGCTAGACTGGTCCTTGGACATGTCCTGTCGTGTGAGCGCGTGCAACCTCATTTTGTTTTGAATATCCTGCAGGAAGTTCAACACCGCTTGACCGAGGGTCATCAGTGCATAGCCAGGGGTCGGGCCAGGCCCTAAGATGGTCTCCCGAAACGATGAAGAGCTGTCAGAGAGAGGTAAATTTTCCGCCTTCGCTTGCAGAGCAGCGACGCGGCATCTGAAATCCGTGTTGTCGAGTATGTCGCCTGATTCCATGTCGTTGCTGTGTGCATGAATGAGGGCAATGGGGGCTGAGGCAGAGTTCCGTGAAGGACTGGGTGCACCATCATGCCGTCATATAGGATGGCTGGTAGTCTGCACAGCCTAGACTTTGGCAGACGGGAAACAAGGCTGTTCTCGGTGTTGTTCGGCTGCACGTCAATCAAGTGATGAGATACTCGCCACAGAGCGTTCACTCACCCGATGAGTTATAGAAAGAAAGCTTGTGTCATGTTTTGTCCGCTCTCTGACGAGAGCGACATGTGAAAACGAGGAGTCCTGAGGAATAATCAGCATTCAACTTTCAGTAGACATACTATGTAAGTGCTGAGCTGTGCATGAAACGATACCCGGTTCCTGAACTTAATCGTTCCAAATCATCGCAAAGTCTCGCCCCCAATTAAGCTGTGTCACTTTAGATATGTATATCGGTTCAGGTGTATCTGCGGCGCTGGGGAACAACAGCCTTCGGCAGCGGCGACGTTCGAAACACGATGCGCCAGAATCATCAAGGAATCTTCGCTGTTCCTCGCTGTTCACGAGTCTACGATGCAATGCTGAAATGGCCGTTACGCCTCGTATGCTTCGCGAGGTATCATAGCGACGACGTGCTTTAAAAGTGATATATCGCGTACCTCTCAATGCAGAATGGGGTGTACTAATCTTCAGCCAGTCTGAGCCTGCGTTCAGCGCTTTCGAGGAACCAAGGCAAGGTTGACCTACTTAGGCATCTTGCGCCACTCGCACAAGAGTGGCTGCTGCAGGTTTGAATTTACGAGAAGGGCCGCAGGAGCAGTACGATACTTGACCCATCGCCGCGTGTCGGTTATGCATAGCCTGCTGTCATAGCGCTGATTTAAGGACCAGGTCAGCAATACGATGTTCAGCACTTGAGAATAGGATGAAAAATAGTCTGACCGTCCTCACTGTCTCGGCGATGCACTGAATTTCCGAGCCTTTGCTTCGAGCATAATATTGCAGAATATTGCAACTTGTTGTCCTAGTTGTAGTCGTGGTTTGGTGAAGAAAACGGCATTCATACTCCTAGAGCCAATGTCGGATCCGTCGACCGTTGTGGCAACTCATGGTGGTTGAAAAGAGAGAGAGAGAGAAAGCGCCATCCCGAGTGTTAGCGCGCTGCGCCCCGACGCTTTCCTTAGTTGATCACCCCGACGTTTCTAAACCTCACATAGAATACTGACTTTCACGGTCTGTTATTGGCGATTCCGTATCCCAACATCTTTGTGTGTCACTTAAGGGTGAGGCTGAATCGGTCTGAAGCACTGTGGGCGGGGCAGAGAAAGACGGTGTTGGTGTTGTTTGGTCGTCTCACGTGAGAACGTGCTGTGGAATTTTACCTCGATTTTCCTCGAATTTAAATTTGTGGGCAGCATCCACGTGCACGTTCACGACCTCGCATGTACTCTCCACATTCGCCCGCCGCTCCCTCTAAAATGCAGGGAACATGGAAAGCCATGCGGGAGATCTAGCAGTACCCAAGCGTAGTCGTCGCCCAGGAGTAGCTCACCGTACGCTCAGCTCGTCCTCGTACGCAGAAGGAAGGCTTACACCTCGTCTCTTATCGAGACTACGATGGGAAGGTTGCGCTGGTATAGGGCGAGAAGTTTAAAGGGAGGTCCTGTAGGTAAGCAAGTGGTCGTGTGTCTCAAAGCCGTCTCTGTACTGTATTCATCGTGGAGGGTAGCCACGGTGAATTTTGCCATACGCTCAGCTCTATGCAACTTCGTGTTCGATTCACGCCTGCAGATAGCCGACAAGCGCAAGGCCAGCCTAGCTCATTTCCACCTTGGCCACACCCTCGCGCACACGCCGCATACGCCTCGCCGCGCACCCAGAGGCTATCCTCAGGGAACGGGCGGTGCGCCAACAACGTCTCGCGTATGTCTCGCGTAGCTCCCGATGGCATGCCTACCCGCTTTCTTGCACTCGGCACCTCTGTCGTTCCTTGTGTCTTGCCAGTCCCATTGAATCGCCCCAGCCACGTTCGGCCGCTACCCTCATCAAAAAGGATCAACAAATTGCATGAAGACCATAGGCGTACTCACCTCTGATATGCGTCTCGAGGACTTGCGCGCGGGTATGCGTAACAGGAAATCAGTCGTTCCTGTCATGTACGATGTACTCATGGTGTACGGGAACGACCCTTGGGTAGAGCAGGCAACTGCTCGAGCCAATGCTCGTCATATCCGTGGGCTTCCCGTACGCCGATCTCGATTATCAGAAGTATGTGGTCTCGACTGTGCTACCGGCCCATCAATCGCTGACAAACATCGGTTACAGGGGACGTTGGGCACGAAGATACGCAGAACACGTGCGGAAACACTATAAATACAGGACAAGAGAGCCACAGATAGTACAGACAACATGAGAGTCACCTCTGTGAGGGAGCAGCGATACTCCGGAGAGCGTTATGGAAGGCGAAGAGCGTGAGTGGGGAGCTGGCGAAGAAGACGAGAAAGATATTAGAGGCGGCATAGAGTGGTATGTCGAACACGGAGACGCGAGTACAAAATACACTGACACGGCTTCAGATCGGCTCGTGCGCGAAGTACGATGAGCCGAGTCGAAACTATACGGGCGTCGGTCAACGGGCGCACAGGACTACTGTGCGGGACGTGCGCACTTTGTGACATTGGCCTCCCCTCTACCATGGTCGCGCCATCGCCACGTTGTAGTCCTCCAGCTCGCTAGCGCGCCTAGAGATCTCACCCTGCTCCAAGGTCACCCGCAACACGTCCTCGTCGTCTTCATAGAGCTCCGGGTGGTCCATGCTCTGGTTTACTGCCATTCGAGACGGCAGGAGGGCGTAGCGCGATGGCAGCGAGCGCATGCGATCGAGGGCGATTTGCATGCCGATGGGCGCGATCGGTTCCCCCCGGGCCACGCACGGCTCCGGGAGGACCCCAAAGCGGGTCGCGCTGATGCGCCTGCGGGCACCTAGAACACTCCTGAAACAAACCTAAACCCCACCTACCACTGTCCTATCGATGTCCGAAGGAAC
>ALYI01003732.1:0-60927 GCA_001969225.1 Ceriporiopsis andreanae CBS 279.92 | reverse complement strand
TAACCCCCTTCTCCTCGCCGTTTGGACGGTGAGAGCACGACGTCTCACGAACGCTGCCGGGGGCCTCGGAGCGCACCTGGCCAGGCCGGCAGTTTTCGACATCTAAACGAGGGTACAATCAGCGTCATTGGACTCGTCCCGAGAGTATACATACATTGAACTCAATTTTGGCCCTGTTATGACCGATTGTGCCGCCGCTGGGTTCAGCATTCTTGTGGATAGGAAGCTTGGTGAGTGACATTGTGCGAATGGGTTCGAAGGCTCGCACTTTCACCTTGCCTTCACCTATGCCTCTTATGCAAAATGCGCGCGGGCGCCTGCCACCAGCATTCCGCCCCGACGACTGCGTTCGCGGGGCGCACTTACCTGGAACGCACTTGTCGGGGGGACGTACTTGCCTGGAACGCACTTGCCGGGGGGACGCACTTGCCGGGGGGACGCACTTGCCTGGGACGCACTTGCCGGGACGCGCGCCGTGTCTTGCTAAGCCTTGCTAATGTCTAGCTGCGAAAGTATTCAGTGCTGATACATTGGAAGGTTGCTTACATAGGATCTCTGTTCACTTTGTGCCTTCTGGTACCGGACTTGCGCACCACGGCCCCCTGCTTGTTCTCTCCCGGCGCCCGCTCTCGCGGCCAGTTCGAGTCCGAATGACCAAAGCATATCCAGTTCCGTGTTGTCAAAAAAGCGCATGTTTCGACCCAGCGAACCCGGGGAGCAGTTGGAAGACAGCGCGTCCACTTGTTGCATCTTGCAGATGAAGTCGGCGGGTGACTCGGACGCTTCAGGCGTCATGCAGGACAACTCGAGAATTGATATTTGCGAAGTTGGCGAAGCTGTATTTTACGCGGCATATAGACGACACTGATGCGAGGCGGAAAGGACGAATGGCACGGTAGGTCGTATGAAAGACTCGAGGAGATCATGAGCGGCGCAAGAGCGCCAGCCGCTGCATCCAGCGCTAAATGGCGATCCGGCACAGTGGTGAGCCAATCAGAAGACGGCGCACAAACAGCGCCCCGCGCCATCACCTTGCGATACACGTGTTCGTAAAGATGCAGTGGCGCTGCTTTGAGCGGCAACAAATACAAATCGACCGTAAATCACACAGTTCTGGGTAGGTGAATTAGGTTGGAATGCTGTTGCCTATTTACCTATCCTTCCTCTACGCTAATTAGATACACAGCAGTTTAGCTATGCATCTAAAGTAGCGCTGAAGCAAGATTACATCATGATGTAGATACTAGAGTCATACCTCTACCTGAACGAGTCTAAATGGTACTGCAGCAAGTTGCTAGAGTTTCCAATTCCAAGAGCCGTCCATGTGCCGTGACTGCAAAGTTGCCCAGCCCCACCACCACTATTCAATTCGTGATCGAGTGTTGTTTACGAACAAATATTTGGGCATTGTTATAAAATATTTGTGGCGGATTGGCTACAGACTGAAGCAGTGTTCATGCACGGATCACGTTCTACGCGTGCAAAGGCATAGAAACCCATGCAGCCTACACAGGCCTATATAATGTCTCTATCTTCAGCCCAGTTTTTGCCTCAGCCCACTCGATCACAGTCATGTCCCCCATCAGTTACAATCCCCTCGTATTCACTTCAAAGAGCGGAAAGCTCATCACGCTCACTCGCGCGAAGCGCGACTATACTGTATGTACAGGGGAGTCGAAGACCTCCACCATTGGCTGACCGTTATTATTGCGCGCTCACAGCTCGGCACGACCGACCTCGAGGGCATTCGCCCGGTCTGCCGTATGCCGAACCCGCACGGGAAGGGGTACATATGGCTCTTCAACCGCTGCCAGATCATTGGCCTCGCGGCGCGCCTTCCTAAAGCTCCCCCGGGCGAGCTCGTCGCGAAGAACGGAGAGCAGATATCCGTGGCGAAGGCGCAGAGGGTCCTCGGGGTGAGCAAACCGCGTAATCACACACGGGCTACATGCTAACCAAACCGACGCGCCGTCTCACACGCAGCTCGAGCCTTGCCAGCTCCTCCGCATTCGTCCCACACGCATCAATGGCAATCGAAAGACGTACAACCGCTGTGACGCTCTCCGTTTACGTCGTGAAATCGACAGAGCGCGCCTGGTCCCAGAGGGAATCGAGGACTTCCAAGACGATTCCGATCCTGTTATACATGCTCCCGCGATCCCAGAGCATGTGGAGCCGCATCCAGTAGTGATTGAACAGGCTCCTGTGCCACAGCCTGTTGTACACGTCCATCACCACTATTACGTAGGGCCCGGTGGAGAATGGGTTGTCAATGTTGCTTGAGCGTGGGGGAGATCATGGTCCTCCGGTCCTAAGCTCAGCATCTGGATTTGCAAGCATCAGTTGTACTATAGCAATTTCTGTGAATGTATCACGCACCTCCACTATCCTCAGCGCAGTCCAAGTTGTCGTCCTTGCCTTCCATCGCGTCATGTGCATGAGCCCATAGATTGCGCGCTGACGTTCGCAAGTGATCTTTCTGCTCGACGCCAATCGCAAGGACTTTCCTGAAAAGTCCAATTGAACCGGGATCGTAGCAGGCCTTACGATTGCTGTGAATGGTGTCGAGCCCGCTCCGACATCATTTTGACGCGTCTAACGTACAGTATTGACGATCAGATTCGCGTTGGAGGGTATATTGAAAGAATTCTGCAGATAAATGATCTGCAGAATACTTACGGCCTTCCCCAGAAGCCCGAGCGCGTCACATCATCTCTATCACGTTGCTTGAGGTTGCGAAATCCAGGGCCACGTGTCGAGAATGGGAATCGCCAACATCATTTCGATGCGTCTGACATACAGTCAAGACAATTAGAATCGCGGTGAAGGCCATTGACCTGCAGAATACTTACGGCCTTCCCCAGAAGCCCGACCGCATCACGTCATCTCTATCACGTTGCTCGAGTTTGAAACCCTTGGGCCGCGCTGCAATCGATCGCAAGGGGTGCGAAGTTCGTGGAAGAAGCATAGTAGTCCGGGGCGGAACGAGGCTGCAACGACTCTGCAACGTCGGAGCGTGAATACAGAGCTCGGGTAGAAGGCTTCCCACCCGCAAACAATGCATACGCGCTTCTTCTGAACCGGGGCAGGAAAGTTTCCACCGAAGCTTTGTGTTTTTGACCAGTCAGCTTTGTCTGTTATCCAGTAGTATCCAGCTCACCCTTCGACGACGTCGCGGGCGAATGCCCGAATTCACGCTTCTTTCCTCGGCCTCCAATACCAGGGACATGGCTCCTAGTAAGTCTTTCGATCCTTCCGCCCCGGGGAGAGAAGAACGTGTGCTGTGATCTCGGGTATACATGCAGCATGGCCGTTCTACGGAGGAGCGGTCGGGGATGTTGATCATCTGAGGGGCGCTCATACTGTACTGTCTTGACAGCTCGTCTAGCAGATCTCCGGCTGCGATGACGAAGTCCCGAATACTTAGAAGATATTCGCGTGTTCAAAGCGGAATTACCCTGTGGTCCTGGCAGTTTCCGTGTATCGACGAGCGCGGCCTCTGCCGGCGAGATCCTTCGTTCCGCGCGCATGGGTGGGAGTCGTCCAACACACTACACCTTATGATGCGAAGAAATGATCAGTATCCATGCGAGGACGACAAACGAAGACCCAAACCACTGCTATTGCCTTCCGAGTCTTTTGCCGTCCGCACATGATATGGGTTCAATTCGGCTGGGCGCACTCGATGGGCTACGGCGGTCCTGTTTGGCTCAAGTTTGGCTTCTACTTTGCGAGTCTCGAGATTGCCTTATACTATGAAAATCTTAATCCTGTACAGGGCCAGGAAAACGAGGCAAGATAGGCACCAGCTTCGTCATGGCGGCGGTTGATGCCACTGGCAGGTTCGAGTTCGAGGCAACATTGTTTTCTGATTGGCGCCCACGCTTCGAGTACGACGACGCGTCAATTGCTTTTTCTCTCCAACTGCGACCACCTAGGTCACGAAAGGCGATGCGTACGTATAAAGTGAGTAGATCATACATTGACAATCGCATATGTGCCGCTGATCTCTTCCCATCGCAGACTATTACAGCATTTGATGTTCAGATCGCATTCATCCCGTACGACTCTTCTCAGTCCTCTGCCCCAGAACCTATGGTACGTCTTTTCTGCCCTCAGTCACGCGTAAGATCCACGTAACCTACAACCTTCATCGCCGGTCTGTTATTCGCCTGACGCGTGGTGTCATACTTTTGGTGAGGCGGCGTTGCTTTCGCCTGCGCTTCTGTCTTTGCCCCTGTCTTTGCTTGAGTCTTTGTCTTTGCCTTCGACTTCGACTTCGCTTTGGCTCCAGGTTTCGCAGCTCGGCGATATATTACTTGCTTCCGCGGACTGATCACTTTCGGTGGCGAGGTCGTGCTAGGAGCCGCGTTGCGTAGAACACCGATAGGCGTCTCGCGAGCTTTGTCGATGTCTGCGGCGAGTTTCTGTATGCCTACCATAAGCGGCGCCTCGCTCTGGGCGGGCGGAACACATGTACCTGAACATCCTTTCTGTTGTAGGTCCTTTGCTTTCCGCTGACTTTGGTTGGACGAATACGACGTAGCTGACGGGGTTCGAGCTTTACAGATGCGCGAATGAGCAACAGAAGCGTTGCATTGCATTGGCAGACTCACATTGAACTCCTCCCTTGCCTGCCCTACTCTCATCTGTTCGCCGTCAACCTCTGCTAATTCGCCTTCAGGGACCTCCAGCTTCCGAAGGCGTTGGTCAAGTTCTTCAAGGTCTTTGCTGTTATAATAGTAAGAGTCATTTGCTCCTCCGTGTACATTGCCCGTGTGCAAAACGGGATAGATCGATTCCAAGTCAGTTGTGCCGATAGTCTGGTGGCGTATTTCAGCTTGATTACTTTCCTTCACAGATATGAATAATACCCCAAAACGCTCTCTCGCCGTGGTGGAGCAGATCCGCCGACCGCGAGGAGCAGTCAGCTGCAATTTCTTGTAGGAGATTGCGACCATTTTGTTTCTAGTTTGGAAGCGACGTGAGGGTACTGCACCAGAAGAACAGGGGCGAAGACGAGTGAGGAGCTGCTAGGAGCAGCATTATACTTCCGCACTCAAGAATGGCAGGCATCCCCGCCGCTGCCATAAACGGCGATGATCGGCGGCCTTGGCTGTCCAGTCAAGATAGCAATCGTCCCATTGAGCATGGGAGGTACGTCGCATTCTGCTTTAAAAATATACTACACATACAGATTTTGAAGGCTAATACACAGAGAGCCAGGAGCAGGGAAGTCGAGCTTCAAGACAAAACAAACCTGCGTAACTTCACCAATCCAACATTCCAAATTCGTCGGGCAACGGGACGATTCGTATTCAGTAGAGGTCATCGTCGTAGTCGTCGTCGTAGTCGCCATCGCAAGCACAGATCGTACAGAGGCAGAAGCCCAGCGGTGGACTGACCATGCGCCGCTGGTAGGTTCTGGCTGTGGGGCGGTGCATAACTGGTACAGCCGTTGTAGTACCAGTCGGCGATTCACGAGCTCTGTTGATGGTAGCGGCGAGTGCCTACAGGGTCTTAGCAGGCATTGGAGATGACTCAAACGAGTACGTACCACTACGTCCTTCCTGTTGTAACTCTTCTGAGCCCCCTTAGCCCTCGTAGGCCTGATGCGCAGGAGTTGACAAGTTTCTAACTGATCGGTCCGAATTAGCATCCCCCGCACAGATGAGCGCCACCTCCAGCTTACTTGGAATTCAGCCCGCGCATGCGTGAGCTTGATCTGATCGCCATCCTTCTCGACGAGTTCTTCGGCAGGGGCCTGCGGACCGACTCGTCTGGCGAGGGCGATAACGTCGCATTTGTTGTAGTAATAGGTATCGTTTTTACCGCCGTGCCCATTTCTTTCCCGAGAGATTGGAAGAACAGACTCCATGTCCGAGGTCCCAAGCTACGAAGCGACAAAGTAGGCAGCACGCAGACTGTCGACCAGCGTAGTGCTCACATTGTAGCGACTCTTCGCCGTGGTCAAACAGATTCGCGCCCCTCTCGGAGATGCGTAGCGTGGTCGTCCGTTATGATACCTGATGGCGGGCATCGTCGACTCGGGTCTATGGTGACTGCAGGAGGCAGGAATATTAATGTGGTACAGGAGCTCTCGAGTACGAGGAGTCAAGACATTTATTACATAAGCATCCCTCATGCACAAGTGTACGGGGCAGTCGGCGGCGCCGCGCCTCGGGTTCGACTTGGGCATTCACGCACAGAAGGTTTACGCTCACGACTAATCATACAGGGAAGCTGATTCACGCTATTTTGACTTGTCCAAGTATCCACTGCTGGCGCCCGGTCATCCCCTTGTCAAATCGGCCATGATCGATTGGACTGCAGCGCCGTGAGTCTGACAGTACCTCAGTGGACACGAGATAGAGATTTACTCACATTCGGCAGCAGCATCATCCCAGCGCATACCGTCGAAATGGCCGTCGGGTTCAACGTGAATTTGTTCTTTGTGGTAACCTCCCTGTGTCGCAGCAGAAGGCGCCGGGGGAGGCGCGGCTGCGGCAGGAGGCCCTGTCGGTATCTGGGCCCCTGCGGTCGTGGGCACTTCTGCAGAGGCGGCACCGGAAGAATCTACCGCGCTTGCCGCTGTCTGGGTAGATGCCTTGGCCTCAGCAGCGAGGTTCTGGCGGTATATGAGACGGCGGAGATGCGTGTCACACGGCGTCGACCACGTACCTGCACGTCAACTATATCATAGAACTTCACCTTCGTCCTAGGACGCTGCGGGTGGGGGACAACGCGCTTCGGCACGAGTTTATCGATCTGGGCTGCCCGCAGCTAGGTTTGTCTCGGTCACGGATTGGTTATCGACGCGATGTTGTATGCCTGCAGCGCACCTTGTATTGATGCATCGCGGCCCGCCGCCCAATCTCTCCCTCCTCAGGCTGCGGTTCTTGTATAGCCTTACTTTCTTTCACCTCATCCTCGGCCTTCTTCGCGCTCACGGCGCGCGCCTTCTTCTCCTTGCGAGTCGCCGGGTCGTATGGGTGAAAGCGCGGTGGCGAGGCGTCGTTTGGGGCCTCGCCAGGGTTCTCCGGCACGATGTTGATGACGAGCGGGTTCGAGGAATTAGACATGACAGGGAACATGGGGTGTAGAGACAGAGAGGCCCGAATCCCGAAAGAGGGGAGGTCAAACAACACCTCCTGAGTATCCCCTAACTGTGGAGCACGCGCGCGGGGCGGTCGCGTCGCGTGTCTCAATCGCGTAATTCATGTGTGGTCGGTGCATTCGCGATGGTCCAAAGGCCAGAGGTGTTGTCACAACAGTCCGTACCGAACATCACTCGCGATACCGTGAAGTGCATGGCACTACTGGTATATGTACAGGGAGATGGGTTGCGTTCGCTTGATGCAGGCTGCAACAGTTTTCCGCCGCCACTGAACCTCATTAGTCGAAACACATTCAGAGGTAGCCGTGAGACGTGCAGGGAGCGGGAGTCGATGCCTGTAAACATCCGCAAGGATCCCGACAACCAAAACACAGAACTACTGTTGTTGGGACCTGGAAGTCCGTGGCTGTCTAGAAGACTGAGTGCGTTGCACTTCAAGAGCAAACTATTTCCCGGGTGAGCCTTAAATTGTAGGTCTGCGTCTGATATAATACATGCTTTGCAACCAAGTACTAGTCCAGAAACCCGTGCATGCTGATTCCAGTTGTGGCAGCAACTACGGTATGTAAAACATAATGAGGTGGTTGTGCGCAGAACAAAGGAAGACGATACTGACACAAATCGGCTGCAGATCTGGCATCCCCATCATATGGGTTCTCATCTGCCTGGTAGAACGAAGCACGGAAGCTACTCGAGTGCGTGGCGGGTTGCCTGCGGATCGAGTTTGCAAGAGCCTGGAAACGAGGGAAGTGAATGACTATGGATTTAGTAATCAACCAGCGGAAAACACGCACCTCTACGTCCTTAAGGTTATAGTGCCTCATGACGTCGTTGTCGTCGTGAGGATTAGGCTTGATGGAAGTAGGCTTGAGGCGATCCAGTTGGCGAGCAGTCAGCTAGAAAGAGAGGTTTGTTGGTCGGGAGCAATGTAGCGTTCCCGAAGAAACAGCTTACATCGAACTGGGATCGCGCCTTTGAACGTAGAATTTGGGTGCCATTCTTAGCAGTTAGTTCGTACTGAGCTAAACGGTTGCGAGTCTTCAGGGAGACCGAAGAGGGGCCGCCGGATGTCGCGGTCTTCGCCTGCAGAACAGGTAAATACGGGCGTAATAATCGAGAATATTTTATGTGCCAGCAGCCCACCTTGCGAGCAGCCTGGCGGTGAGTACCCGCTGGTTTCCTTACAGTCGGTTGCGTCGTTTTCCCTGCGGGCGCCATGAGTGTGATGATGGGAAGCGAGGCGCTGGACCAGGCGGCTCTTGGAGGTGAGCCGTTCCGCGGATCGCTGACAAACCGCTCAGGCGAGCTCTGAGACGCGGGTGTCTTCTGCAGTATATGTCGCGACGGCCGCACGTTGGACGCGTTTCGCAGATATTCTGTCGGCTGAAATATAGACAATTGGTCAATAAAGATGGGTACGAGTGCCAACAGCAGGAGGAGGGGGAAGGAAACGCAAGAAGTGCTCACCTTGAATATCTAAGGCTTCGTGGACATCCTGGCACGTATTTTCTGCAGCTGAGATATGCCCGAAACGGGTACGTATTCGCAGATAGTCTACTTACTTTCGAGCCGTATGGGCAGAATCAACATCGTTGAAGGCTCGTCGTGCACGCGCCGGCATCTATTGCATGTGAGATGAACGCTTCAAGTCATAGCACACCGCGCCCCAGGTACTAGGACAGTAGATCCTGCTTTCGGTACAAGGGTGGTCTGCGATGGGTAGAGTGGTCCTCAGTCGACATGGTGGTCAAGAGATGAAAGAAATCTCAAGAAAGAATGCGTCGTCTGGCGCGCTCAGATTGGCGCCTATATACTGTCCGACGACCTCCATGTTCGTCTCGACGTCCATCCCGTCCCGCTGTCAAGTTTTCGGCCATACTATCCAAAGCATACCCGGACGCCGACATGTCCACAACTCACCAAGTCACCATTAGCAATGCCGCTAGGCGCGAGGCCGACCGGTTGAGACGTGCGGCATAGCTCCTGTCTCGAGACTCCCCGCAGTTTCACCCAAGCCCGACCTCTCCATAACAATGCAGCAATGTCGTCGTCGTCTCCACAACTCCTCTCTGGCCATCCGAGCTCTCCTTGACGTTAAAGCATGCCCGTCGCACCCCTTGATGACAACGGCACTGTAATCTACTATGAAGACACGGGGGCACCCGAGGGTTCCAGAGACTACCTAACCGTTGTCCTCCTGCACGGTTTTATCTATTTTGGAGGTACGTGCGCTTTTTTGTGGCAGTTGAGATTTTCTGACAGGATACTAGGCATATTTCGCCGCATTGCTCCTTATGCTGCGTCTAACAATCTACGGCTCATGTTCCTGAACATGCGCGATTATCCGGGTTCGAGCCGCTTCACACCGGAAGAGTTGGAGGATTTTGCTCATAGTGACCCCAAGATTCAGGCGCTGGGCGTGCGGATGCTAGGCAGGCACGTTGCATACTTCTTGCAACATGTCATCAAAGAACATGCTTTACCGCACCTCCTCGACGTAGGAGGTCGGCGAAGCGGTGGATTGGCCTTGTTGGCTTGGTCTTACGGCAACGTTTGGTCCATGTCGATGTTGAGCCACGCATCATCGCTCCCCGATAGGACCAGGGAGACTATTGGCAGGTATCTTCGCACCGTCGTGCTCTACGGTACGTGAATGAACCTCGCTTGAATTAACAGACACATGACCGCCGTGGATGTTCAGATGCTTCTGTAATCACGATTGGTGCCAAACCCCCAACCGGCGTATATCACCCTCTCCGAGACGAGAGCTTGCCGCTACATGTTCGCGGCGACCGCTTCCGCGAGTGGGTCTCCTTCTATCAGGCTTCAGTCCAAGACCTCGACTCGGTGACAGATCAGCTGCTGGCGGAACGCCTGAACCTGCACCTGCGCGAAGGTGGGCATGTAGACCCGATGAAGACACCGACTGTCAAGCGCATCACCCCCGCGGAGTACCTCGAGGTAGCCGACCCCGGCGTCGTGCTTCGCTCGTACGCCAGCATGCGTCACGTCAAGCCCGAGGTATTCAATTCCAACATGCGCGGGGCCCTGTTTGACACTGGCGGTGTTTGGCCGAATGTCGAAGCGCTATCGATCTGGTGCAACCAGAGCACGTCGGATTGCGTCTGGGCAGCGAAGGTCATCCTTGATCTGTCGCGCGAGAAGGATCCTAGCAAGATCCCGAGGAAGCTGAGATTTGCCAAATTGGAGGGTGCGAACCATTTCGTGAGTGTTCGATCATTTGCACATGCCTGGTCTTGTATTCACAAGCCTATCTCAGGCTCACTGGGACAATCCCAAGGAGTTCATGGATTTGTTAGCCAAAGAGTTGCAGTAGTCGGGCTGCCGGACGTACACGCTAAGCTGAGACTTCAGGGAGGTCACTGCCTGGTAGTTTGTAGCGCCGCTGTACGTTCTACGATCCCCAAACACAGAAGCTGATAGCTCGACCTCGTCGCAGTGTGCGGTTTGTATGGCACGTGCTGAGTGTCCGGTGCGGCGGTGCAAATTATACCCCCGTCGTCGGGCGCGGCGCGCTCGGTTGTCGCCGGTCGTCCGTCGGTGAACTTGCTGCTCACGAATAGGGTACTCGAACGAACGCCGTGTCCGGTTATACGAGTGTGCCAGATCCCCGACGCGAAGTCAACTTATTGTAACACAGTACTGAGTTGCGTAACATGACCTCCTCTTGCTCCCAGGGTCGGTGAGCGCTCAAGCAGCCTCGGACTTCCTCTCTGTGCTGACGACTTCACAGTCGCCGTGAATCATGCGGTGTAGAACGTGCAAGCGAACACCCGGACCCTGCTCGCTCGACCAGTTTCATATGTGATACTTACCTCGTATCGGCTCCTAAATCATTCCGTTAGCCAGGTACTAGCCGAGGAAAGGACCTGCGTTATTGCATGTACATTCCATCGTATGTACAGGCCTCCGAGACGGTCTTCGGTCTAACAGTGGACGTAGCTCGCCGACACCCTCTTGCTAGGAGACAGAAACACGTCGCACATGTAGCCCTGCCGCTCGATAACGCCTGGCTGGTATTTCAGCGGCCAACTATTCGGTTCGCTGTCTCTCGACGACATGTCAATCCCTATCATTGCGAAAATCCCGCTTGTGCTCCTCAACGCACTCTGCATTCAGGTGTCCTGCACTGCGCCGGTGCCGCCTCCCCCAGCGGAGGAGCAGATGAAGTTCGAGCCAGGGAAGGGAGCTCATGAACGCGTTCGTTTCAATTTTCTCGTGGCCATCGACACCTTCAAGGTAAGTTCTTCCTACTCGATTATGTTCCACGTTGGCTGATAGTGGGTGCCATCAGTATACGTTCCAGTTCTTCAACGCCGTCGAGATCATCACCATTCTCGCCGCTGCACACCCTTCATTTTTCCATTTCCTCCGATACCTGATCTGGCTGAGACCATTCCTCCACGCCGTCCATATTTTTGCCGCGAACATCCCTGGCATCACGACATCCTACATCATCGGCCTGCTCCTCGCGTCGCAAGGAACGCTACTCCGCGTGATCGCGTACCGCGCCCTCGGCCGCCTCTTCACCTTCCAGCTCGCGGTGAAAAAGGAGCACAGGCTCGTCACCGACGGACCGTACGCCTTCGTGCGCCACCCGAGCTACACCGGCGGCCTCGCGTTCATGTGGGGCATCCTACTATGCCAACTCGGTCCCGGCTCACTTTGGGCGGTGACGGGTATGTGGGAGCACGTCGCGGGGCAGATCATAGGCGGGCTGTATTTGCTGAACAACGTCTATATGACGTACAGCATCTTCGCCAGGACCATCCATGAGGATATGATCCTCAGGGCAGTGTTCACTGAGCAGTGGGACCGGTGGTCGAAGACAACTCCTTACAGGCTAGTCCCGTACATCTATTGAGAACAGTCTGATAATTTAGCCAGTAGCTTGTCCGCAAGTACTCATGGATTCGTTGCTTTACCTATGACAGGCGCTTTGGCATAGTGAACTTTCGCATTGGTCGCCACATTGACACGGGCTCGTGGCGTCGATCTCGGCAACCAATCCCGTTTACCGCATTTTCCCGTGCATCCCTGTAGCTCTCTCGCTTCGTGACGTCAAATTTTGCGCGCGTTCGCCGCTGAACGCCGCGTCTTGCAGGTTGTCGCGCGCCACGTCCGGTGTCTTGGCCGCCCTTCGGAACGATGGCAATAGTCGGCGCACCGCCGCTATTCCTGTTCCCTGCCGCCTCCTCGTGTCCGCCACAACACCGAAAGCGACCCCCATGTGTCTGCAAACCTTCACATTGTCGCCCTGATCGTCCGCTTTCCAAGCGGTCGCACTGTTCTGCGATGCTGACACAGTTCGGCGCGTAGCGTAATCGATATTCACGCCGCATCCGCAAGGTTCGGCGATCGCGGCATAGCAATATTGTGCGGGCGAATGCAAGATGTTCTATATATTGTACACACACCATACAGGGATGGAAGTACCGCTACAGTCAATGTGGGAGGGTCGTGTGGGGTCATGAGGGTTCGTAATGACATGAGAGTCGTGGTGATGTGATAAGTTAGGATGTAGATGGAGCACAAGTCTACGGAGACAACATGAGGGCGAGGACACGAGTGTGGATGTGGGCAGACATGTAGATTACATTATAGACACGGGGATTGAGGAGGAATACAGACATTTCGTTACATTGATCTATCATTTCTATGCATACCACCAGAAGGGAGGTGAACCCGACGCTTGACCGAATTATATTTAGGCAGTCTTGGCCTTGCCAGCTCGATAGATGCCGGGCAGGCCATAATGCGTCTCGACGATGTAGTCGGTGAAGTTGTCTTTGACGCCGAGGGTACTAGAGCGAGGGATCAGCAAGACGAATACGGCCCTAAAGCCACCATGCTCACAGATCTGCAGGTGAACGTGAGAAAACGATTGACGTAATAAGTGAGACAACGCACAGGTATTTCCAACGAGCATAAGATATGTTCCAGCGGCCTTCGGAGGAGACATGTTATTTTCAGGGCGGAGCAAACCAACGCTAAGGGCTCACCGTGAGGACGTGCCACCATGAATGTCCTGCAGTATAGAGTGAGTAATTGTGGGTGGAAAACGGGCCCGCTGGACATACCTTCTAGTAGGAACGCAGCCGGCCATCCCACCGCGTTCTTCCATCCTGTGACCTTATTGCAGAAGATGTTGTCCAGGTTCCAGATGAAGAATCCGAATGCAAAGGTGGATGCACCGCTGCTAAACAGCCAAGCGATGGTCTTGCGGGACGACGCGGGGATGCGGTCCTTGTGGTCGGAGATTCTCAAGACGTAAGTCGTGCGGAAGACATTCGTGAACATGATCGCAGCGAAAACTATCTGGTGGAAGACCGGATTGCGGGACACGGCGCTAAAACGAGAAGTAGCAATTAGCGACGCGTCCCGCGAGGCACGCGCTCGAAAAGCGCAGTACGCACTAAGCCCAGGTGAAAAACGCGTTAAAGGCGATAAGGATCGCGATGATAGTGCGAGACCGCGCGCTCTGGAGGCTGAAGCCGGGCTGCAAGTCAAAGAGCACGGCGCAACAGTACGAAGCGACGTATATCATGGGGAGCTCGTCGGCGAGTTGCGCTTCGTACTGCAGGGTTGCGTGGAATATGAAGCTTCCGAGTCCTACGAGCGCGAAACCCTGTTGCAGACTGCGATCAGCGGAGGTGATACGGAGGGTGGACCCCTAAGCGCACCGTCCATCCTGCCAGATATCGCGGGGGTAAACGGGCCTCCTTCACTAGATACGCCCCATGGTACGCGAACGCAAGCGTGACGAGGTTGGAGAAGGTGTTGGCGGCCTCCGCGACGTATCGAGTGAATTGGTAGTTGGCCTACGAGGAGTGAGACAGTCAGTCGGAGGGTTGCAGAGCAGCGAGGAGAGGGTGCTCACCTCACACCAGTCGAGAGTCGCCGTCACTGGGCCCCAGAAGTGGTTCTCCCAGATATGCTGGGTACTGGAGTTCAGTGCGGACATGGTGGAAGGGAGAGAGCAAGGAGGATCAGGAGGCGCCCTAGGAGCTCTCGGAATGGGTGCCTTCTTGAACCTGCCGCCTGTAATAAATGCTGAGGCAGCCGTGTTTGCGCCTAAACCCCGAAGCGGCCGACGGCGAACGTCGGTCAACAGCGAAAGTCATCGCTGTTTTTTTCGTCGCCGACGTCGAGGGCTGCAGAGACGATCTCGAGGAGGTCGAGGATCATTCAATGGCTTTCCCGCCAATTGCCTCGTCCCCATTCGCGTCCGAAGGCCCGAGGCGCGCGCCCTGGCGACCCAACAACTCGTGGCGAACTTTTCGTGGAACCTTTCCTCGATGGCTCAGTGGTAAACGACTCTGAGATAACTAGAACAACACCTTGGGGTCGAATCCTACAGGAGGAACTTCATCGCAACTTCATCCCACCTGGGCGTCTAACGCAGCAGCAGAACATCAGGAAGCACGCTCACCTTGTTTTGAACTTGGAACCAGTATGGCATGTCTAACGCTAGTTGCCGTGCCGCGATGGTACGTGACTGCTAGTTATTTTGGTTCCATGATGGACGTGCTCAAATTTAGCACCACAGGCAGTCCTACCACCCGAGCATTTCCCATGCAATTCGTGGGCGTAACGCTTGGGAACGTCTTCCTTTGCATGGCACGGCACCACTCGTAATAAGTTGCGGCGAACATGCGTGCCGACCAGGTGTCATATGCCCTGCTCATGAACGAGTCAGGTTACCGTGGGGCACGGCGGACCTCTAGAATATCGGCTGAAGGTCGCAACGTACCGTCCGCTTCCCTGCACTCCTTGCCTTTGTGGATCATCTTCTCTGTGGCTACAAGATTTTCTTTCCCAAATCCAGAGTCTTCCTGTCGTCTGCATCCTCGAATATTCGGACAAAGGTCGCACCGCGGTCCTTCGCGACTGTCAATTGCGCATCACAGGGACCATGGGGCATTCCTCGACGATGCAGCTCCCCCGTGCTTAGTCCGGCCAAGGTCGTATAAAAGGTGCTTGAAAACGGCCTCAGAAATGGCAAGCTCGACAACCACAGTCTTCAGCAACTTCAAGTGAGCTCTCCTCGAAATTCGCTGATTTTCTGTCCCAATGACACGTAATACAGGTCTTAGTCGGACCCCAGGTCTATCCATCCGGTCGTATTCCACGGTCATCAAGTAAGTATCTTCTCTGTGTAGATCTGCTATTTCTGATCGTGTTTCTAGTCATGTTCCCAGCCGCTGCCCTCACTGCCTTCACCTTCCTCGCAGTCGCGTACGCTCAACAGCCCGGTACGCAGACCGCTGAGAACCACCCTCAGCTTCCCACCCAGCAATGCACCACCGGAGGCGGATGCACTACGCTCTCGACTTCTGTCGTCCTCGACTCCAACTGGCGCTGGCTGCACAGCACGTCCGGCTACACGAACTGCTACACAGGCAACAGCTGGGACGCGAGCCTTTGCCCTGATCCCGTTACCTGTGCTCAGAACTGCGCGCTCGATGGCGCAGACTACGCCGGCACCTATGGTATTACCGCTAGTGGCAATGCCCTCACTCTCAAGTTCGTCACGGGCAGCAACGTCGGCTCGCGTGTGTACCTCATGAGCGATGAGACCACGTACCACATGCTCCAGCTCAAGAACCAGGAGTTCACGTTCGACGTCGACATGTCTAACCTCCCGTGCGGCATCAACGGCGCACTCTATCTTTCCCAGATGGACGCCGACGGCGGTATGTCCAAATTCCCCAACAACAAGGCTGGCGCCAAGTTCGGTACCGGCTACTGCGACTCGCAATGCCCTCAGGACATCAAGTTCATCAACGGCGAGGTGTGTTCTATTTATGGCTCGCATGTAAAAGCTTATTGAGCGGCTGCATTAGGCTAACCTTGTCGGCTGGAACGGTACCTCTGCCAACTCAGGTACCGGCCAGTACGGTACCTGCTGCAGCGAGATGGATATATGGGAAGCCAACAACGACGCAGCTGCCTTCACTCCCCACCCATGCTCTGTCGATGGTCAGACTCGCTGCGAGGGTGACGAGCAGTGCGGTGACGGCGACGACCGCGATGACGGCTTCTGCGACAAGGACGGTTGTGACTTCAACTCCTTCCGCATGGGAGACACCACGTTCCTCGGCAAGGCTATGACCGTCGACACCTCCAAGGTGTTCACCGTCGTCACGCAGTTCATCACATCCGACAACACAACCACCGGCGACCTCGCCGCGATCCGTCGCTTGTACATCCAGGATGGCAAGGTCATCCAGAACTCCATGAGCAACATCGCGGGCGTCGACACCACCAACGAGATCACGGATACGTTTTGCGAGCAGCAGAAGACCGCGTTCGGCGACACGAACTACTTCGCGACGCTCGGCGGTCTGAAGCAGATGGGCGACGCCCTCGGAAGCGGCATGGTCCTCGCGCTCTCCGTGTGGGACGATTACGCCGCGAACATGCTTTGGCTCGACAGTGACTACCCGACCGACTCGCCCGCGACCAACCCCGGTGTTTCCCGCGGCACCTGCTCCGCTACCTCTGGCGTCCCCGCCACCGTCGAATCCGTCAGCTCCAGCGCGTCTGTGACGTTCTCCAACATCAAGTTCGGCGACATCGGCTCCACCTTCAGCGGCACTGGAAGTTCCTCCAGCCCTCCTCCCGTCACCTCCGCCCCCTCTTCCCCTGTAACTACTACTCCGCCTTCGCAGACCTCCAGCGCAGGCACCGTCGCTCAGTGGGGACAATGCGGCGGCACTGGCTTCACTGGCCCTACCGTCTGTGCCGCTGGCTTCACTTGCCACGTCCTCAACCCTTGTAAGTCCTGTTCATTTTTGTCTGACTCCGGAAGCTGATTATTATTTTAATTTAGACTACTCGCAGTGCTACTAGATGGTAGAGATTGCTGGAAGGCGGTTCATTTTGCCCTTGTGATTCTTATTGTACTTGTAGCCGTGAAAAAGCAGCTTCCTGAATATAGATGCTTTCCTCAACTCTTCAGCGTGCTGCAAATACTATAATTTCTTACATCCACGGAAGTTTAGATGGCAGTCGCGCTCCCCCTCAAAGCGAGTGTCGGAACACATCGTGGGTGGGTCTGGGCCCTGGGTGTTGTGGCGCAGGTCACAGTCGCACTCACGTCGTCACAATCTGACAATGGATTTTTGCGCTCACAAGCCGCCATCCGGTCATATATAAGTTATCAGTATCCTGTTTCCAACCTCTCTGTGGGCCAACAGGAGGTAGCCATATCTCGAGTCGGCCGCTGAGACAGCCAAGCGTGAAGCGCCTAATGAACGCGCCCACGTGAGCGAATTAGCGTCTTGGGCGCCTCCCACTCGCCTCCCTTTCATCCAGTCCACCATCTCACTGTGTTGCAAAACCTTCTTACTCGCTTTTTCCGTTATATTAGTTATCTATAATGCCAGAAAAAAGACACGGTGAGTGCATTTACCTCTGAGAGCCTGGTATTCTGACACTAAACGCGCATATAACCTGCATGAGAAGATCTTTCAGACGATTCCGATGATGAGTTTTCAGCAGCAACAAAGAGACAACGACTCTCTTCTCCAACATACGACGAACAAGTAGAGACTACGGAGAGCGATATGAAAGCTTTTGACGCGTTCACTCAGTCTCAGGCGCAACAAGTCACGCCTTCGCAAACGAGGCCCTCTCAATGGAGACCATCGCAATCCATAACACAGAGCGCCAGAAAGAGACGGGACAGCGCGATTATGCTGGCGTTATCGCATCATCCAGATATCGACCACGATATCAGTAGCTCTCAATTGAGACCATCGCAATCCATAACACAGAGCGCCAGAAAGAGGCGGGACAGTGCGATTATGCTGGCGTTATCACAACATCCAGATAGCGACCAGGATATCAGTAGCTCTCAAAGTGAGTGTCATAGTTCATGGCATGTGATTTTGACGCGATGAGACACCAGCTCTCGAAGACGACTCGGACAATAAGGAGCACGACGAGCCTATGGCCCTCATCGACGAGCCGATCCCTCCGCCTAAATTCTCTGGCTTCGGCTCTGCACTGCTTCTACCTACGGAACCTGAACCCGAAGCAATTGCTGGCCCCTCCTCGTCTCCGATTGGCCCAGCAGTGCAAGAAGATATGGCGGAATGGTTACGCTCCACAGACAAACCTGAAAGAGCGGCGATGTTCAAGAAAGCGACGCACGTAGGTTCTCAGGGAGATGATTCATTGTTGGACGAGTGGTACTCCAGCCGGCCACATCTTCCCACTCTCAGCTTCCAATCGGCTAGTAGTCTCAGGCCTGTTGCTAATAACAGCGTCGCGGGCGCCCTTCCTGGATTCATGTCTAGCGCGTCTCTGCGTGCAAAACCGCTCACAGCCCCCGCGTCCTCACAGTCACCGCCTTCGTCCCAAAATTTAGTAGCACCAATCGCTGGCTTCACAAGTGCACTACTGTTAGGTTCGAAGGACAAGAAACCTGACTGGACTATACCGTCCGCAAATGCTCTAGCAAAAGCGCAAGCAAGAGTACAACTTTGGGAGCGCGAGGTTGACGAAGAGTTAACAGGCACCGTTCTCGATCCTGAGGGAGACTCGTTTGATGCGGAGTCGCCTCTGAAGCAGCGATCGGCCGATGTTCGCACTGCGCCTCTGCCCTTCCCATCGTTCGGTTCTGCACGCTCTATCCTACGACCTCTGGAGAATTCGTCCCCCACTTCGTCCCAACCCGGTGATGCAATCCTGCCACTCGCTACCCCAACTCCCACTCCAGCCTTCAGACCACCGTCTTCCGTTTCGGGCTTCAGAGGCGGGCTCAACGGCGGACAGAAACCATTCAAACCACCGTTGCTCATTAAACCGATACCTGCATCAACAGAGCCGCAGAGCATTAGCGCATCATCAAGCTCTATTGTGACTGCTCCGGTCACGCCTGCACGCCCTGTCGCTTTCTCTTGTGCGGCCAATACGTTCACTCCACTTTCTCGATTGCCGGCGACAGGCGCCGCATCTACACCTAGAAGGTCGCTTGGCATGACTTCGCGTACGAATGGCATCCCGTTTGGGACGAATTCGAAGAAAGAATTCAAGACGCCGTTCAAACCAGGATTCGGACCTGGTGAACCTGGTAGGGTAGCACTTGATGCACGCACGAACGTCTCTCGTGCGAATTTTACGCCCTCTGTGACCCATGTGGCCCCGCCGCAAGATAAGGGGAAGCA
Source organism: Ceriporiopsis andreanae CBS 279.92 (assembly GCA_001969225.1). Classification (NCBI taxonomy): domain Eukaryota; kingdom Fungi; phylum Basidiomycota; class Agaricomycetes; order Polyporales; family Meruliaceae; genus Ceriporiopsis; species Ceriporiopsis andreanae. Next base: position 41,613 of record ALYI01003732.1, on the reverse strand, counting down.
GAAAGCAAATTTCTTCAACCTTGGTATGTTTTCTTGTTGCGATGCCGTTGTATGTTGGTTCCTTACCATACATTCTGTGTCCAGCGAAACCAGAGAATAGACAGACGCTGGCAACGTGTGGCCTCAAACCTCAACGTTACACTATCGCTGAGCTAGAAGATATGGGAATGTACGTATCACGTTCTGTCTCGTCAAGATCTCCGCTAACGTTGTCTGTCCGGTTGCAGTAGTGATGCTTCTGAACTCAATGCAATGAACCCGTCTATCGCTCTCGATTACGCCTTCCATACCCGTGACTCGACGGCATTCATTCGCGACAACCCACCGACGTGGCGGAAGGTGAGCATGGGTCCGACCGCCGCGCTGCAAGACCTGCAGAGTCGAGGTTGCAAACTTGCCACTAAAGCCTGGGTGGACAACCATTGGGGCTTGATTTTGTGGAAGCTCGCAGGCATGGTGGCCTTGGATCCGAAGACGGAGAGCGATCCTGATCGAAAGAGGTGGTGTTGGCGCTCAGTCATGGACCAGTTCCTTTACCGGTACGTGAGCCTAGCTTTCCGAGTTATATGGGCATACTTGCTTACTTCATCCTTACAAGGTATGAACGCGAGTTGAACCGCGGACAACGGCCCATATTGCGGCAGATCGTAGCCCAAGATGCTGCAGCGTCAGTGCCGATGGTACTGTGTGTGTCGAATATCACATGGTCTGGAGGTCACGTTTCGTTAGATGAATCCCCCATACCACCGACCCCGACGCTGGAGGTGACTGATGGATGGTACAAGCTGACTGCAGAGATCGACGAGCCACTCGAGCGTGCTGCGAGGAGTGGCAAAATTCGTCTTGGGAGCAAGATAGCGGTTTCGAGCTGTCGTGTGAGTGGCTCCCTACATCCGTGATGCATAATTGTGCTGAAGCATGTTATCTAGCTTGAGTCAGACCGAAAGGAGGGCAGCGAGATTCTGGAGGTAGCGGACTCAGTCCGCCTGAAGATATTCGCCAACTCTTCTCACCTCGCACCCTGGCACGCGAAACTGGGCCTCCAAAGAGAGCCCTGTATTGCGACGCTCGGTAGTCTCGATCCATTCGGCGGACTGGTGTCTGTTTTGGACGTCGTCATCGTCAAAGTCTACGGTGTAGCTTATCTGGAGTTCTTCGTGAGACCAAACGGACAGAAGTATCAGGAGGGTCCTCGCAACGAGAAGGACGAAGCTATTGTCAGTGACCAGTGGGCCGCACGGCGCGAGGAGCAGGGTCAAAGGCTTCGAGAGGGATATACCGAGAGCCTTCGCAAATTAGAAGATTATGCAGATGCACTGGAACGCAAAGCTGCACCGGTTTATCTGCCCAAGAACGACGGTCGGTGGTTTAACGCTATTGGAGCTGGCAGCTGTGGCTGATATCCTTTATGCAGAATTACCTCCGGATTACATCGATGATCTCCTGATTGACCTCGAGGATGCGGATGACGGGCGCGACGTCATAAAGCGCATCACGCCCAATGACTGTGGTTGGCTCGCTCGAGCTCTCCGAGAGAAGATCTGGAGTGACGAGGAGCGCATGCCTGACGATATTGAGCGCGAACTTGATGTAAGTAGAAGCGGCAGCCGACTACATCACTTATTGACGGTCAACCGCAGAGTATCTGTCCACCACGGCAAGTGAGGAGCTTCCGAATCGTGGAAGCACGAGATGGCCAGTCAAACAGACGGCCCGCACAACGCCAGGCTCAGATCACAGCGTGGGACGTCCTCCAATTGCAACTTGTCGAGGACGGCAAACCTGGAGACTTCAAGCCTGGCCAGCGTCTCCTGGTAAGATCTCTATACGTGGCGTCACTGCACGAGAGACTGACCAGTGACCTCTGTAAGGTAACACATCTGTATCCCAGTAGCCCGAAAGCCTGGATGCCCGCTAGAGACGATGATTCGATGATATACTTGGCCACACGCAAGGAGTCTAAATGGACGCTTCTAGGAAGAGAAAGGACGGAATAAACTAACCCATGCGGACTTAGTACTGATACACTCCTATCAAACGTATGATGCAGTGAACGGGATCCGATGTGTATTACAGGTGCTAATATGTATCATACAACAGCATGTACGGCGGGGCAGGACCGCCCAGCAGATATGAGATAGGCATTGCATCTATAGCGCACCACCCACGCCGTATTTGTGGAGCTGGCCGCGCCAGTCGCCAACGTCTTCCCTGCCTGACACAACAACTGTTGCTCTGTTGCGCGACTCTGGCCCAAAGATGCGCGCAGCGACACGGCGAATGATGTCTTGATCGACCTCGTCAATCTTCTCGCACATTTCGGATACTGGGATTTTGCGATTGTGAACAAGAATCTAAAGGGTTGCATGAGTACGCAGGCATGGTGATTAGCAGGACTTTGGACTGACCTGGCGGCCTAGATCCTCTACCTCCACCGAGCGGCTTTCCAGTGCCATGACCAAACTTGACTTCAGCTGGTTCTTGGCACGCTGAAGCTCTGCGGTAGGAATTGGCGAGTACAGCAGCATGCTCAGCTGGTGGACAAGGTGCGGCAGGATTTGTGCGGGCGAACTGCCCTGGTTCCGGCCAGCGAGTGGGACGAAGCTTGCAAAGAGGCCAAAGAGCGACGAATCTGTGTAGATGTGGTGGAAGGATGCGCAATGGTCGACTTGAGGGTAGTGGTTGAGAATATGTGTGTACAAACGCGAGTACATGCCCTTGCCTGGGCCGCCCGCGGAGAAGCTGCCGCCGCCCCCAAGAAGCACCTGCATCGTAGCAAGCGCGTAAACATCGTCGTCATGGATGCCTACGCCCTCGAATGCGAGGTAAAGATGATCGAACTCGCTCGTCTGATCGTTGATGAAGCGATGTCCGCCCGTGTACGTTGAGGTTGGGCTCAGCGGTGACAACAGGGGCGCCGCATCAGGTACGGAGAGGGATGATGGGTACAGGTATGATGAGGCAGCTCGTGTGAATGTCTTGTATAGTGAGTTCGGCTGTGAGGGAGGGAGAAGGTGGGTGGGTGGAGTCCGGGGCATTGGAGTTTGGGGCTGGGGTTGCGAGGCGGCAAGGGGTAGATAGGGCATGGATGCGAAGTACTTGTCCGCTAGCTCGACAAGTTCTTCATGTGGCATGCCAGCACCCGCTATGACCATTCGTTCTGGTCTGTACCACGTCTTCATGTATGCCCGCATGACCTCTTCGTCAATCTCCTCTACACGCTCCGGTGGGCACAAAAGCGGGTTTCCCAAGCCCTGGCCCGCATACGCGACATCGTGAAGATATTCAGGAAGTATCATCTCCGGCTTGGCCGAGACCTCGCGGATCTCGTAGCGAGCTGCTTCTCGTTGAGCGTTGAGCTCCTCGGGGAGGAAAGAGGCGTTACGGACGGTGTCGGCGATGAGCGACATCGCGAGTGGAGTTGCAGAATGGAAATGAGAGGATTGATACATGATAGACTCGCGCGCCGAGGAACATAGTATCTGTCCGCCGAGTTTGTCCATCGCCAATGCCATCTCTGTATCTGACCGTGTGCTCGTTGTCTGAGTGTGACTGTTAGCAGGAAGACACAAGCCAGTGCAGCTATGCACACACCTTGAACGCCATCCTGTCCAAAAAATGGCTTACGCCCGTGGAGGCAGTCGTCTCGTACCGGCTCCCTGCGTCCACATACAGACCAAGCGCGGAGAAGTGCCCGGGTGTGTCCTCAGTCGCGACCCGAATTTTGTTTGGAAGCGTCGTAATCTTTACCGACGGTCCTCCGACATCTTTGAGCAGCTCCTTTGAGTGAAAGCGTCGCGAACGAACAACATTTCTGAGGGCGGTGGGTGCTCTGCGCATCGTCGAGAGTCCAAGGAGGGTAAGTAACTAGACGCCGATTACGGAGCGATTTCGAGTCGGCACGGGATAGATTAGATTAGATAACGCTCGATCAGAGAATTAATTGCCAGTCCATACCGTATCCTCTACTCTACTATCCACTGCTCTAGGAAAGAGTCCATGGGTCGAATATAATGGCGTAGGTCATGTAGCTGGTTCGACGGCAGATCGCACTCGCCACTCTTCTACCCGTTGCGCTAGCGGAAGCTCTTCCTCTTCAACATCGGTATCGTCGTCACTCTCACTAGGTGTAATGTCTTCCGGGACATAGACGTTGTATCGGCCAGGTTCTGTCAACTGATGCGTGACATGCTGCCTGAGCATGGCTTCCCGATTGATCGTATGCACTTCATACCCCTCCGACCCTCTCCGCACTAGTTTCCGAGGCTCGACTACAGGCGGTTCGTCTTCCGCCTCCGAAGACGACTCGTCTAGAGAAGCCGGTTTACCGTCTGAAAAGGTTTCCTCCTCACCTGGAGGCCTATAATCTGGGTGATATGGCGGTACAGAAGAGACAGGGGCGCTTTGTCTCAATAAGCCCTTTCGACGGCGCGGCGCTGGGTGCAGGGGATTGTGCGGTTGGAGGTTTGGGTTCAGCGATTCGTTCTCATATGTCCATGGGGATTCAGGTAGCGTGAACACATAATTCGGATCGTCTTCACCAGGATCATGGGCGTTATCGTCCTTGGGCGGCCAGGACTCAGCATTAGGATCTGCAGAGCGACAGATCAGCACGACATTCATTGACGGCACACAACACGGCAGTCAGAGGGTGGCTAGAACAAACGTAAGTGCTTACACATACATTTGTAGGCGACAAACAGCACCTACCTAGATTGTATCCTACTACGGCTCCTCAAAACCCCCGCCCGTCCGCCAAGGATTACGGTCCAGCTCCCTCTGACTGAACTGGTTATGAAGTTCAACCCACTCACCCTGCGGATTTGCAAGCGGATACTTCAGGCCATCACCCTTAGGTCTCGAAGGCCAGCACCACCAGAGCGGTGAGTCTCCCAGCACAGACGCGATGTTTCGCTTAGCGCCGAGATTCTACAAGACGTTTGTCAGCTCGTGAAGCATAGAAACACGGAGAGAGCACCGACATATGGAAATTTGATCTAAGGAGATGATTGGTGTTAGTAGCTATTAGCAGAACAAGATCAGAATCACCTCTTGAATCCTGCCTCTACGAACAAGGGTGGCAACTTTGTCCTTCTCCCAGCCTTCGATCGTTGTAGAATTACCGTATAACCCGTGGAAGTGGTATAAGCTGGCGAAACGAACATCAGCTTGACGGAAGAGCAGCCCAGGAAGAGGACACGCCTGAACAAGCCTACAGCAATTAGAACTGGTACGGAGAACGTATAATTGAGCACGATGAATATGAGTTCCATGAAGTCTGGCTCGTCCTGCAACGAGGTGAGTACATCGTGGCAGCGCGAGCGATCAACGATCGACGCGCACCCAGAACCTGGACCCGGACGAGTACATGACGCGCTTCGTCACCATGACGAGATGATAGCTGCATGCGACATCCACGTAGAACAGAAAGCGGATGAAGTGGCCATAGTTGTAATGCCCGACGCAATTATTGACCCATGGACAGTGATGATCTAGACATGTTTCAGTCATGACAACATAGACAGGATGCAGCCAACACACCCATCCTAAGGACGCATCTGCTTGGAGTGAGAAGGCGAGCACGGGAAATACAAGCGGAAAGTCTCACCGCTTGCACTGCCTGCAATGGTGGGCGCGTGGCGGTTTGTAGTTCTCGCAGTTCCTGCAATATCGTGGACCACGCGTCAGCTTCTTCACTTCGTAGCCGTCTTCGTCTTGCAGATCCGGTTTCTGCCCAGCACGTCGTTCTTCAGCGAACGCTAGAGAGGGAGACAAGTCGGTGCGTACCCAATTCTTTGGAACCCGACCCGGATCCGTGACTACGGAGAGATAATAATTCCACAGCAACATAGCAAGTAGAGCGCTGCGAATGCACACTTAGGGCGTCCTTTCTGCTATGTTAAACACCACTCACTTGAAAGGGAGCAGTAATGACAGAAGCTCAACTGAGAGCTCACGTCCGTACCAAGGCCATATTATGAATATCTGAGACGAGTAGCCTATGAAAGTGATTAAGAAGAGCGTAAAGCCAACGAAGAGCCGACCGACGAGCCGACCCATGTCGGTATTCGTTGGGCAATGCGAGCGAGGATGTGGTCGTGGACGAGGTCGTGAACGCTGCGAGAACGGTGCCGAGACGGCGAGACTGCGAGGCGCCCTCAGCCCGACACAGCCGAACCAGGGACACGACGCGACGACTTCAACCTGCCTCTCGCCACCATCTCGTCCTCGAGGACATCACACAAGGGCGAACATGCTCAGCCGTTCGTCACTGTCGGCATGTCGTAGTACACTTGGAAGACACGCCTTTCAACCGATCGCGCAGGTTGCTCGCGCGTCGACGACCGCGGATGCGCCGGAACCACCCAAGGCAGAGACGGCACCGCGCAAGCGATTCATCCCCACAGCAAACAACTTTGGAGATTTGGCCATTCGTGAGTTGCGATAGCTCAAGGCTCTCAAAAAGATGGTGCTAAGTACATGTCTCCCTCTTTCCAGCTATAGCGGGTATGCCATGCTCTGCTTGCATTCATCCTCGCATTGCTAATACGTCCCGTAGTTTCCAGACCTAGGCGATTTTCCGCCCGGCCGAGAGGGAGTCCAATCAGTGTCGCCTCCCTCTCTGACGACGAATTCGACGGGAGAATGCTCGGTCACCTTTCGTACCGTCTTATGGAGCTCCGGGAGGAAAAAGCCACGCCGCCGCCGCAAGCCAGTGCGAGTGCGAAACCAGCTGCACGAGAAAGTGGCACGCCCGCTGCTGCTTCTGGAATACCTGTGCCGCAGCCTCAAGACAGGACTAAGAAATTCCGGGACTTTGGGACAGGTCCGCAAAGCATACCGCTCGGGAGGGCGGCAAACATGGCGCATGCACAGCAAGCTATGACGAGCTCGATGGCGCGACAGAGTCGGGAAGACAGAGCAGAGAGGCGTGAAGGAAGAGAGGTGCGGGCGAAGGGCGGGCAGCAGCAAAGTACCGGCCAGCCGCGTGCTCACGAGAAAAAATCGCTCCGTGACAAGCGAGGGCGGCCTGCTGATAGGAAGCAAGGGCCCGAGGGGTCGAGTTCTGAGGTGGAAGCTCAGATTCCTAACGTCAAAGTCGCTCGCTCGCTCGGGCGCAAAGCTTGGGAAGCCAAATCAGAGCCGCAGAAGCCCTCTCTCTTCGACGCACCGGAGCCGCAGGTAATGAACACGGCAGCCCTCGGCACCTTGTTTTCTTCCACCGCAGCGACGCCATCCGAGTCCCAAGTCTCGCGAATATCGGGAGTACCAGTCGCTGGGACGACTTCTGCCACAGAGACTCTGAAGGGGATGCAGGCGATACATCTGCTCGAGGATGTTGGAGGAGAGTACTCGCGATACTTCCCAAGGATGCTCCGCAAAGCGGCAGTCGAGAAGACACCGCAGGGGGCAGGGGCGATTCCTTACGCCACTCTTGCCTTAGCTCGTAGGCCGGAGGTCTCGTTGAGAAAGAGGCAGCACGCGCTGCACTTGGTCGCTAAGTTGTCTGTAACGGATTCTGCACCTCCCGCGTCCCTCCATCCGTAGTCGCATTAACAACACTCTTGTACTTCGGACATACCCTATACAGCATAAATTACACGACTCAAAACCGGGGTAATCACTACGGACCAAGATATAAGATAATAAGTGAATAAGTGAATGGACCAAGGTCCAAAGTCCGAGGTCAGTCGTCCAGAGTAGCGATTTCTGGGAAATCGTCCTTCGAGTCATGCATCTCCTCGGATCCGGCCCACTCTTCATGCGACTCGTAGCCTACGGCAGATGAGCCATCGCCGTGGCCATTGTACCCGTTCCAGTGCATCCCCGTCTCGATTTCGGACGCTGACTCGTCAGGGTCGCGGGGCCAGCCCCACGGAGGGATCTCGTAGTCGCGCACGACGCCTATTTCATCCGGCACGACGACCCCAAACGCGGTGACGTGCCGTTGTGTCTTTCGCGCGGATGGCGCAGCAGAATACCGCTCTGCGGCCTTCAGGAGCACGCACTCCCGAGCGACCTTGCCGGACGGACTCGCGTGTGTTTTGGGCAGCGTCAGCTTCACGCCTGAGGCAGAGGACGACGATGTCTTCAGTCGCTTCGCCGCGGGCGCGTGGGTCGCGAACTCCTCCAGCGCCGTCTGGCGTTTGTGCTTGGGCATGAATCGTCCGTCCGCTGCCCGAACGGAGCTCCTGGAGCCGCGACTATGGTGCAGGGGCGATGCGCTGGGAAGAGGAGATGGTGGCGGTTCAACTTTGAGCTTGCCATGCTTTTTCTTGCCCGACGCGGAGGGGGGAGGCGTCGCTTCGGTTTGTCTCCGAATGACCATCCCTGGGGGAAACTTGATGCGCAGCTTGAGGCCTTTTGATCGCTCACGGTCGCGCTGCTCGAAGTCTACCTCAGACTCTCCCTCGCTATCAGAAATGTGGGTGGGCACAGTTCGGGTGGCGGCAGCTTTAACGGGGGCTGCTTCTGGCTCTTCCTCGTCGGTGACCAGCTCGTCTTCTTCCTCTGATGCTTCAGCTGAGGATGGCTCTGGTGCCACTTGTGCGGCAGCGCGCTCAGCTCGTCCAGGTCGTTCAGCGCGTTCAGCTCGTTTGTCGATCACGCGGTCTGGCTCTGGTTCCATGGATATGCTCGCGCTCTCCCGCCTCATCTTCTCCCGCCGCTCTGCCTCCTTCTTCTCCGCCCACTTCCTGTCTGGCGGGAGCAGTACGCGGTAGCGCTCTTCCAAGGACTCCGCGACCTCGAGCATCTCCTGCCTCCTCCTCTCCGCCTCGTTGTATGCAGCTGCACCATTGACATGCGCGCCGGGTAGCTCGGAGATGCCAGGATCAGCTTCGTCATGTTCATGTTCGTGCAACACTCCTGGCGGTTCTGAGAACGATGTGGCCGGCAAAGCCAAAAACGCGGAAGTATCCATAGCGCGTAGCTGTTCGATGCGTTCTTTTAGCTTGTACTGCTCGTGTTTGAGCTTTTCCTTCTCTCGAAGGCGTTGACGTTTCTCAAATGTCTCGTATTTGCGATGTCGTTTCTCGTAGGCTGCGTCAGAGGTGTCTGCGCTCTCCTAGGAAAACCTCACAAGGTCAGTCCTCTCTCGCGCCTTCTTTCCAGAGAAAATGTACGCACCTCCTCCGAACTCCTTGGTCGGAAGCGTCCGCCTACGATCGCGTCTTCGGGCAACTGTGTGAACTCAGGAACTTGGATGAGTTGCTGTTCCCTGTACGCCTTCTGCACCTCTGGACGGTCAAAATAGCGACCGTACGCCTGTGTATTGAGGTCATTTATGACTGGCTTGTGGTCGTTGGGCTCCAGCGATGAGTCTGTGGTCAACAGAAACTTGGTGTCGGCGGGTATGAGAGGTTCGCTCTCTACTGCTCGACTGCATCAGCATTAACGGCCTCCAGACAACGATTTTGCAACTCACAGCGTCGTTTACGCGTCTCTAATATCATCACGTCCACTTCACATCCACCTACTCCCGGTCCACCTCTCCTCGAACGCGATGGTAACACCCGTTTCTGCCGAGTTTGCATACCCGATTTCGGCGGAGTGTGGGGCGTGGATGGCGGCGGTGCTGGTGTCGCGGACTCATGTTTGGCAGTCGCTAGCGGGGTTGCGGAGCCACCATTAGCTGGTCTTTTGCCCTTCGCTTTCGCTGAGGGAGCAGGGGCGTCGCCGATGTTAGAGCCGGTCATGATGGGGTCGCCTCTTGCGAGTCCCGCGCTTCTGTGTGCTAAAATGTGTGCGAGCGAGTGATGTACGCGAACTGAAGGGCTTGAGTTGACGAGGAGGTCGCCCGAGGGCAATAAAATGAATGATATTCACCGGCGTCGTCTCAATAATTTCGGCTCGGCCAAGTCAAACAAGAGGCCTGACGATCGAGTCCGCTTATGGAGAGGCTTCTCCTTCCCGCTCGCACCAACACGTGGATACCAACCATTGACACGCTCTGTACAGATATTTTGTAGCTAATACATAAAGAGTATAAATCATGCTGGAGGTTGATGTTGTGGCGAGTCGTGGGCGTCGCCACTCTGATTCTGAGCAAACGATCCATCATTCCCCCACCCACCATTTGTCCAATCACCTCCATCTTGGCCGTAACTGGCGGCAGATTGGTTATATGCAAAGTAAGGCGTCATCTGCTGCTGGAAAGCGAAATTCATCGCAAATGCAGAAGCAAATCGCGGGTTGATATGTGGCTGAACGAAGGGTTGTTGGTATCCGAAACCGTAGCCATACTGACCTGCCTGCTGCTGTTGCCACTGGCCGTCAACTGGAGATGTGCCGCCATCCTGAGGAACGTCAAATCCCGAACCGTCAGAGTATTGGCCGGTCGCACGCGCTATGGCTAGTGACGTCGGCGACATCGCGCGCTGGGGCCGTTGATCAAAGTCGTCCGCCGAAGTCGAGCGACGGGGAGCTGCATTTGACCAGTTACCTCGACCTCGACCCCTCTCCCTGCCACGATCACTCCGACGGCGATCGTGCATACCACCTCGTCCGCGGCCTCTCGTCGGACCGATATCGCGAGAGGCACCTCTGCCACGTCCATGGCCCCGAGGTCGCTCGCTATGGTAGCTTCCCGAGGGTTCGGGGGCGGGAGATTTAGCAGGTTCAGGCCGCGCCTCGGGCAAGCCATAGTTATCCGAGTACGGGTCATCATATGGCCTTGGGGGAGGTCGTGATGGACCTGCACCAAAGTCCATGTCGTTGTAAGGGTTGTCGTAAGGGCTGGCGCCATACAGATCTTCTGTCATGTCTTGATCGCGCATATGGGAGGGCAGGGGTGTTGCGCTCCGAGAAGGAGCTTCGGAGCCACTTCGTCTGCTGTGCTCTGTGAGTCCTTGTGTCAGACGACAAAGGAGCAGGTCTCACCTCTCTTTCATAGAGCGCTTATACTCCCTCTCAGCCTCGTCATCTGAAAATTCTAGTTCGTCCTCGCCAGGTTCCTCATCATGCGCATTGCTGGCATCGCTGCCCTTCAAGTATTTTAGCTGGCTCATGAAGACAAAATTGCTCCGCGCAGGTATGTGGAACACCTCGCGAGACACCCTGACTTTTTCGGGATCCAGTGGGTACGACTCGTTGAACTGAATACGATAGAATGGCTGGGTCGTCGGACCAAAGGTCTCCCAAATCTACAAAATAAATCAGCACGCCACCCAATCCCGTTCAAATGATATAATACGCACGTAACCGAGGACTTTCCTGTCTTCAAACACGAGGAGAGTATCAGAGTCCAGCGCTCTCTCGGATGCCCTATTGTGTACCTGCGATGGGATCCCTTTGATGATGGCCACCTTGTCTATGATACTCATGACCTCGCCCACTTTCTCGAGCACCTCCTGCGGGCCGACTTCCTCAACGTCGGGAATATTTATCTTGACCTCCATGACCTCGTTCTTGGTCTTGACCTGGTCAGGAGTTACAGCAGGCCCACCCTCTTCGTCGTCATCCATGCCGAGTTCATCGATTTTGACATGAGCTATTGGCAACTGTCCTTCCTCATTATCGGAGTCAGATCCCGAATCAGAATCAGAGGAACTGGCACTGTCCGAAGGCACTGTCCTAAAATGAATGGGCGTATGATTAGGGAAGAGTTTATAGATCTACGCACTTTATTGGTGAAGCCTCCTCCTCTTCCTCCTCATCGTCTAGCCCCGCCAGGATGTTGGCCTCCACCTCCCTCTCACTATCTGTGTCGCTTTCATTGGAAGAGTCAATGGCGTCGTCCGCAGCTGGCTCTAGTGGTCCTGGGCTAGTAGACTTCGATGACCGTAAGGGGGGTGTTGCAATAGGGATCTCGCCGATGATATCCTGGATTAATTGGAGATCTTGCGGAATCATCGACGGTAGCCTGAAATCCATCTTCGCGAGACAGACTCTTGCGAGTAGTCTACACTGATAAACTTGGGGGTTGAGGGGCGAGAGGCTCGCGATGAAGGGCGAGAGAAAAGTTGTTGCACGCGAAGAAATCATTTGCGGGATCAAAGCGCGCGTGGTCGATCGCCCAAACCCAAACGGGACCGGACGCGTCCGCGACAATCATGTTCGCCTGCAGACCGCGACCAGCAGCCCTTTCATGTCTTCGTCGCTACTCAACAGCACCGGAGGCAGGGAAACCACCCTTAAAACTGGTCGCTGAGCTGCGCAAGCTCACCGAGGTGTCGATCAGCAAGGCACGCGAGGCCCTGGTCGCCTCGAACAACGATGTCCCATCTGCGCTCAAGTGGCTCGAGGGCGACCGCGCCGTGTCAGGCGCGAAGAAGGCTGCGAAACTGGAGGGGAGGTCGGCGAATGAGGGTCTCGTCGGGGTATCTATCCTCTCACGCGGGGCAGGCGGAGGGGCGACGAACGGAGTAAGGGCAGCTATGGTCGAGCTCAACTGCGAGACAGACTTCGTCGCGCGGAACGAGCTCTTCGGTGCTCTCCTCGCAGACATATCCCATACGGCCGCATTCATCGCCGAGGCTGAGCCAAAGAACCCGTTGCACCCTGTGCCCGTCGAGCTGCTCCGGGACGCACCGCTGCTCTCCGAGTCTGGCAGTGTATCGCAGGGGACCACCGTAGAGGGTGCCATCCGCGACCTCATTGGCAAGGTCGGTGAGAAGATATCCCTCCGAAGAGCTGTCGCCGCCACGGTCGATTCGCGGACTCCCTTCGGCGGACTCAGAGCTGCATCGTATTGCCATGGCTCTATTCAACGACCCACACAAGGACGCGTCGGTGTCCTCGCGCTCAGCAACATTGGAGGCTCGAAGCTTGCCGACCTGTTCGCGTCGGAGGAGTTCCGAAACGATCTAGACAAGATAGAACGCTCGCTCGCCCGGCAGATTGTAGGCTTCCACACGACGGCAGTCACCCCCGCAGACTTGAAGGAGTTCCTTGAAAAACCCGTCGTCCGTGATGGTGAAGGAGTGCCACTGTTGGCCCAGCCGTTCATGATGTATCCCGGCTCCAATGGCGAGTCCGTACTTATGACGCTCTACCGATGGGCAATGGCACAGGCATCACGGGTGGGAAGTGACGGTGACGAAAAGGCCCTCCATTATGTACCGCAGGAGTTCACTAAGTGGACCGTTGGCGAGGCCTTGCAGTCGTAAAAATTGTCAGGTGCGTTCAATGCGTCAGGATCCTACAAGATCTGAGAGGGTTTTTTAACAGGATTTGGGTATCGTGATCGTCTATAAAGGTTATAGAACCAATGGTATCCACGTGTCCGCCTTTGCGAGATTTTCAACCATCGAAGAGGGAGTGTATAGAAAGAAAGATCGACAAAAGACGCGTTTCGAGTGAGGTAAAGACTGTGGTATGGATGACTTCTATGACAGTAAGTACGCCAGCTACTTCGACGAATAGATCTGCATCCTCCAGGGCCCCCCGCACAGCAGATCCGGATTACCTGTGCACGCCATGTTGCATTCGCTCGGGTCGGCGGCGGGCGGCACGGTATTGTCCTGGAACCCTGTGGCGCAGTAGCACTCGTCTCCGTACTCAATCCCCGCCATCGTGAAGCCTTGCGCGGCGCACTGAGCGGTGCAAGAAGCGGGCGTGGTGGTGGGTAGGTAAGTCACGCCGGTGACCTTGATGACACGGTTGGCGTTGTCGATGGCGCACGGTACCGCGAGACTCCAGCCTTGCGGAAGCCCGTTGCTGGGTGTGGAGGGCGGCAACGCGGTCTGCGGACCGTCGCAGTCAATGCCCGTCGTGCCGCACGCTGCCAGCCACGGACCGTCAATTGAGGACACAGATGAAGATCGATCGCACATACCTAGGCAAGAGGTGCAGCAAGTAGCCGTGAAGCCGGGCGGGCTGTGTCGTGAATCTCGTGAGCATCCTCCGTGTCGCGCAGTGCGTCGATTGAATACTTACCACGACCCAGTGTTGATCTGGATGTTCTGCGCGACGAGCATGTCCGCAGAAGTGGGGTTGACACCACAGCTTGTCTGCAACGCAAAGCTGTTGTCGGAGAAAGGAATGACGAATTGTGCGCAGAGCGCAAGGTTTCTAGCACCGGAACAAGTTCCAGCGCCAGACACGCCCAGAGAAAGAGCGAAGGTGAGGAGTGCGCCGCGCGCGAGTGTCTTGGTGAAAGAAGTCATACTGACTAGAAATGAAAGACTACAGGTAGGACGACTAGGGACCTGCTGAATCATCAGAGCGGTCGAATCGCCCTTTATATACCCGCTCATTCGTGCTTCTGACAGATTCTCGAGCGGAACACAACCTACTGTGCCTTTGCGCTTTGCTCTGCCGGAGACGAGCAGGCCAAAACTCCGTGAGTTTGAATGTCACAGTCTGACAGCACGATACTGATGTTGCCAGAGTGCGGTAATTGGCTGTCGCGCCTGCGTGCCGCATCTGAGTTCACAGGATATCGCGGTCTGGAGGGTCACCGAAGTCAGCATGTTCCAATACCGACAATCATCAACTCTGAGCAGATGTTCCAGATGACGAAGTCATGCCTTCGATATACAGCGGACAAGAACGAAACCTTATGCAAGGTTCATGTCAGCGCGTACCCTCGCATCTGTATTCTCGACACTTGCTCCTGGTGCCTGGGAATTGACGGGTGAACGCGCGAACCCTGATGGATTTGGTGATGTTCAATGCATTCGCGGACAACATGGTCGTTAACTCCCACCGACGGAACTGCCCTTGTGGCACGCCGACTTCCCTCGGTTCTGTATTGGTTGCGCTGCATGTGCTGTCCAACATCTCCTCGAAAGGCACTGATGAACATCGTCGTCAGCGTTGAATCTTGTTGGGAGGTAAATTGCTCCGCAATCCAATCGCCAAGCCGCGCCATTGCCACGTCTGTCGAAGTATAGATACGCGCTCATTTCTGTTCAGTACTACATGGATCTTGTCTGTCTAGACTTTGCGACGGTATCTGCTGCAATATATATCAGACGTTCTCCTCCCACTGTGCAGAGTTTACATACTACTTCGACCCCTCACCTGCCGTAATGGCATCTTTTTTCCTCGGCAGCCGCGAAACTTTGCATTGAAGCATTCAAGTCATGGAGGGACCAGCCTTTTTTGACAAAGACAACGGTCAGTGCTGTAGTACACACACCTGTCCCCAATGTCCTGGAAGGGTAGTAAGTCACGCACGAACGTCAAGGTAACGACAGCTAGCCCACTAAGCAGGTGAAGACGACGCGTTCGGAGAAAGGGAAACTTCCCATTGACGAGCCTATGCTACACGATACCGCCTCCAGGACCGATATTAGGATGTACGAACAACAATCAGAAGACCAAAAATACGACGGAGGCGCACAAGGAAACTACCGATAGCGACATAAGGATGTTTGCGGCCTTTTACGCACTCATCATCCTTTCCAAATACATGCGCCACATCACGCTGCCCTTCTCGCCCACCTCAATAACGTTCAGGCCGACCGCGAGAGGTACCTCCCACGCGTCCTTCCCTTCCTCGACACGCGTGGCACTCGCACCGTTGAGCATCACCTGCACTTCGTCCTCTTCGGGTGGTACCTGCGGGGCCTCTGCCTTCGCCTTGCCCTTGTCTTTCGCTCTGGGGCTTGCCTCCCCTGGCTTGCCGCCACGAATCTTTCGCGGCCGACCTCTCCCACGCTTGGGCTTAGGCTCTTCTTCCGGCTCTTCTTCCTCTTCCTCGCGATGCGAGGGCTCAGCAGCCTTCTCACTGGCTTTCGCGGCCTCCTGATCTTTCTCTTTGTTCTTGTGGGTCTCCTCATCACTGCTGTCGGTCCCATCGCCGCGATGCGATAGAAACTGTACGTCCGCGATGTGCACGCTCGTCTCGCCCGAACCGAGTCGCGCGCTCCATACTCGCACTCCTTCCCGGTAATCGAGGTCCAGCCGCCGCCCGAAAGGCTTCGTGACGACCGAGACAGAGCGCAGCTGCCTACGAGCGTGCATGGCGACTGGTGTGGGCGACTTGGCCGCTAGCAGGCTCGGTGGAATTTGGTTCGGCACCTTGACTGGCGGCGGCTGTGGAGTGCGCGGTACTCCAGCCACTGGAACAGCAGGCAGATGCGGAACGTGATGCGGTTTCGGGGCCACACGCGGTACATTAACGTGAATGTTGTTCGTGTTCGGCAGCGTTGGCGTTGAGGTGGACGCTACGGCAGAAGCCTGGTACGCTGAAGTGGGATACATCTGTTTCTGCTGTGCATAGGCATATGCTTGTTGGTTGAAAGTAGGAGTCTGTGCAGTAACTGGGGGCGCTGCAGACGCAGCGGTCACTGCATGCCCGGCAGCTGGTGCGATCGTGGGTGTGTGTGGCTGGGGAACGGCGGGGGTGGTGCTCGTAGAGGCCAATGGCGGGATCCTCAGGCGAGGGGTCGCGTTCGGAGCGATTCCGTCTGGCTGAGGGGTCGAGACGAGTGCACGCACCGCGGGTTGCACTACTGAGGCGGGATGTGTTGCGGTAGGCATCTTGAGCTTTATCTTTGTCGAATGATCCGGCGACGCGTAGGCCGCGATTGTGAACGGGGACGGTAGATCAGACATCAGCTGGCGGAAGTAGTCCTGCAAACAACGGTCTAAGTATGCTTTCTGGAATGAAGTTTTAGTAACATACCCGGAGGACAATGGTGTCTTCCCATATTGGCGTATGCTCTTGATTGAACTCCAGGGCGTTGGAGAAGACGAGCTCGACGTCATTGGCAAAGTCTAGAGCACTGGTATACTCCTTACGCTTCAGGTGTTTCTACGGACACGGGAGGACTTCATAAGCTGAAGTCACGGTATCATGGTAGGATACTCACGAAGATGTTCTCGAAACACTGGGGTCGTTTGATCTGTTTATAGTACATAGGCCACACTTTCTTGCTCGGTAACTCCATAAATTCGGCGGACAAGACGCGTCCTCTGCAAATGAGAGGAAGAGATGAACAGAGAGTAACAGGGGTAATAACATGTAGGACGCACGTATCGTCAGTCTTGTCCACCAGCTTCTGTAGTCTCGTTTTGAGAAGGCGAGTCATATTGGGAGTCTTTTTCTTCTTTCCGCTCTCTCCTTCAGCTTCAGAGCCTTCCCCATGACCATCATGGTCTTCTCCGCCATCGGGGGTTCCTTCAATACCGGTAAGCTTGTTGGATTCTTTTGTGACAAGTTTCTGCAAGAAAGGTCGGGTTTGTTGAGCACCGGAATCGTCATCGCTGGAGGCCATTCCAGTCGATTGGGTGGGGAGGAGAAAGACCACTCACATGTAGATGCTTGGCGTCCTTCCAGATCTGACTCTCCTTCATGTTGTACCGTTTCGCGTTCTTGAAACACTGCTCGAAGTCCTGCTGAACTTCGTCGAAGGTCGCGTATCCTCCGCCATCGAGCTGTCGTTTGATATCATCTAGGGCGATGGGCCGTTTGATTAGCTGATAATAGTCGGGATACTGTCGTTTTGAGGGCAGACGAAGGAAGTCAATCGATAGGATTCGTCCTCTGTAGGTTTACGAGTAACGCGACGGCACGACCAAGAGAAGCACGAGGGCCACGCAATGCGTTGAAGTTGATGGACAGACCATTGTCGAAGAGTAGATGAGGGTCGAAAGATGAAAAAAGTGCGAACAGTTGTCACTAAAACGCTGCAATCGAAAGCTGAGAGTCACGCACTCCTTGTTAACCGCGTCCTTGATCGCCTGCCACAACTTGAGTCCTTTCTCCTTCACCGCCTCAGGATCGTCCTTTACACCGCCGTTCGCGTGTTCCAAACCGTTTGTCGGCCCGTGCTCGTCCTTGACCGTTCCTGTCTGGTTTGCGGGTGTTGCGGCCGTCTTGTATCGTTTGGCGCGTGGTGCATCGACGTCGACGCCGTCAAGTTGAGCGGCGAACAGGCTTGCCTCTCGCTTTCCCATGATTTTTTCGTCGTCCTAGCTCGGGGAAATAGATTCGAAGTGTTCTTTTGCCAACGTTGAGAAAGAAAGCAGCGGCGGCGAGCTCGAATTGCGTTCCTCAGCTTGTCAGGTCTCTCGCCTCTCGGCGTCGTTGACCTCATGCCGTAAACGGAAACTCCCACGTGGCCGCCGTGAACTTTGATTTGGCGCCGGCGGTAGCCTAGAAGACGACCACATCCCGCCTCTCGAGTCTCAAGACGAGACATGTCTCTTACCATCTCTTCTACCTCACCTTCACACTGGAAGTACATATCTGAAGGCGGCGCATCTATAGTATTCTCGTACGTCGGCCCTGCGCATCCGCACTTCGACTGTACTGCACTACGCCTGCGCAAGATCCATAATCAGGATCGTGGCGTAGATGCTCCCGATGTCGTTGAAGAGCCAGACGACCCAACGATCTTGTTTCAGCACCAAATTATCCAGCAATTGATACCGGCCGAACATCTCCCGCGATTGGAGAGCGTCAATGTCACTCGAGCATGGCTTGAGGAACTGAGGACGTTGACTGAAGAACGGAGACCGGCAGAGAGGCGTGCCAAAGACGCGATCGATGTCAACAGACGGAAGGCTGTTCTCGCCACGGACCTGGTTGGCGGGAATATCTTGGCTGTTGAGATTAAGGTATGTCGCATGTAACATGAACTTCATCCTGCTTGATTAACGAGCCTCGCAGCCCAAGTGGGGCTTCCTTCCCTCACCCGACAGCCTTCCACTAAGTAGTGTGTCTGTCAAAACCACCACGTGCCGCTTCTGCATGCACTCTCATCTCAAACGTACCCAAGGCGAAGAGGTTGCTTCCGGTTATTGCCCACTTGACTTGTTCTCAGGCGATACAACACGCGTCTTGAAAGCGTTACAGATATTGTGGGATAACTGGATTGGCAGCTCAGGTGCAGTGAACAATCTGCGCGTTTTTGTTGACGGTGCCATGGTCAAACCTAGTATAACTGTAAGAAGCACCGAGCATTTACGGGTGACACAGACTCATCCCTGAAATTGCAGCCCTCGTCTCTGGCACCGCTAGCCGTCTATCTCTGTGCAGAGCACGATGCCGCAGAACTCTCTCTCACAGCACTTCGCGACGCGTTCACGGACGCTGTGCTGCCATTACTCATCGGCACACCGGTTTTGCGCACGCTCTCAACACTTCAGCGGACACTTGACCCGCTGGACATCCAGGGCTTGACAGCACTCTGGTATGACGCGCACATGTCCATACACGCACAAGCTGGCGTAGGTTCCAGTGTCAGCGTGCCTGTCCCGCCGATCGGCGTCGGACTCGCAGAACCAACACTGAGCGATTGGCAGGCGTTCCTCGACATCTATCGCGCGACGCACGCGTCGATGGATCATTCGCACCCGGATGCCGCGAACATCAAGTACTATTGCATGGCGTACCTGCTTTCCGCGTCATTCAAGGATTGTTCCATCATATTGCGCATCCCAAGGGCGAAAGACATTTCGGGGACGGTCACTGTTATCGACCTCGACGTGAAGCCTGTGGGCAGGTTGGAGAAGTGGGCGAAGCTAGATGCAGATATCCTGGAAGCATATAAAGGATTGCCTGATCCTAAGACTTGTGTTGACCGATGGGCTCATCTGTAAATTTGACCTACACAGCTAGGTGTCGTGGTACCTCCCGTCGCCGCTTGCTTCAACAGAACTACCGTGATCAACAGAACTACCGTGACGAGGCAGCACTCCTCGCAGCTGCTCGAGCTTTTAAGCCCCTCTTGATCGACAGCCAATCCATAAAGGTGATCTGCAATAACCCGAACAGCATGTCCCATTCCTCTGGCGTGCTCGCAAGTAGATCAAGGTGCTCCGCGGTGAACACGCCGAGCTTGTGCAAGGCTGGAAGATGGGCTTCCAACGAGGGTGTGAGACTTTTGAGGAAATTAAGCACAGCCTCGTCATCACCAGACTGCGACGGACTGAGGTCTGATTGGGGAACCGCGTCGCTGTCGTTGTCCGGGGTCGCCACCGTCTCGCCCTCAGATTTCGAGCCTGTGCGAGACGGCCTCGCATGCAGAGGTTGTTGTTGTTCATGAACTGTCTCTACGCTGCTACTCGCGGGCACAGGAAGCGGATTTGGCTCCGGCGCTGGCGAGGGCAGGAATAACAGACCGGTCGGCTTGCCAAAGGGCAGCCCGTCGAGACCTGGGATCGTCCCTGATTGCGGGGCTTCGTCTTGAACCAAGGTGTCAGCCTCGCTGGCCTCGCTCTTCGTGTCCGTTGTGTCCTTGAACGTCATGTCGGCCATAGACTCGATGAGGCGGGGTGTCGGGGCGGGTCTAGGACGAGGATCGCGCGTTCGCTGCTCTATGTGTGCGCTCGTCCCTTGGGGGCCCATCCTGCCTTCGGTCCCCCCGCGGCTGTCCTGTACCGCGAATATCGTGACCCGCTGGACAGACGGGGCGTTGGCGCGTGACTCTCGCGCGAACGCGGGTGTGGCGTAGGTGTTCAGAGCTTGTGCCCCGATACCTCCGAGACGCACCGTGTCCATGGGTCGCTTTTCGTCAGGCTCAGCATTTGGACGCGAAGACGAATACGAGGGTCGATGTTGCGCTCTCGTAGGGGTAGCAGGTTCTGAGAAGGGTTGCGGTTGTAATTACTGGAATTCTGTATTTGTCCCAACATCCTGGGGCCAACTGGCACATTCCGCAAAGCTGGGAGTCCCACGGAGGGACCAATGGGTGCCATGACACGCTGGGCGGACGGGGCGTCGGCGCGTGGCTCCCGCACGAACGCAGGTGTGGCGTAGGCATTCAGTATTTGTGCCCCGGCACCTCCGAGACGTATCGCGTCCATGAGCTGCCTTTCGTCAGGCTCGCTATGAGAAGACGAGGACGCAAACCACCCTTGCTGACGCGGCGCTCGTGGAGGTGGCAGGCCCTGGGTAGGAATGCGGTCGTAGTCCCTGCGATTCTGTGTTTGTCCTACTATACCGTGGCCGACGGACCCATTCTGTAGTGCCGGATGCCGCGCACGGGACCCATTTTGTCTTGACGAGGCGTACTGCGAAGGCCCACGGCGCGAACTGCGACGGTCCTGGACCATGTTCAAGCTTCCGCGACGATTGGTCCTATTTCCAGGATGAACACGGTAAGAGTAAGGTTGAGGCTCGCGACGGTTCAGCGTTGCGTCTTTCTGTCCGTGGTAGGAGCCTATGGACGCAGTACGTTCCGGGGTGAATTCACCACACTCAAGGGTGACATGGCGCTACCATGGCATGTCAGAGAGTCGAGGTAGGGGGCAGTGGGCACTTACGTAGATGTCACTGGCATGCGACGTCTTGCGTTTGTGGCATCGCGGGCAATTGTAAAAACCATTTGCATTTTTGCGCACATCCAACTCGAAGCCGCTCGGGAGTGTGATCTGAACCATCGCTGAGTCAGGGTTTGGCGACTGGCGACGTCGAAATTCAGTTCTAGAAGGGTTGCTCCTGTGAGGGATGACGCAGATATGATAAGCGTAAACAAGCACACAAGCGTATGAAAGGAATCCAATCACATAGTCGGATGCAGACAATGCGAAGCTTCGTGTGTGTTGAGCTGTCCTGCTGGCTCGTTCGCTACCAGGTCGCATTTATACCTTTTCTGCCTCGCCTAAATCGAGCTCGTGTTAGTCTAGAAGGAATGTTTACGGTGGCAGGAGGGGGTGAAAGAATCAACATTGCCAGTATGCAAGGAGCAGTCAGTGCACGCGACGCATTTGTGCTCAATCATTGGACCGCATCGCGAATAATTGCCAACAATCGATCCTATCCACACCTTGATCAATGTGTTATCGCGATCTGCACAGCCCAGCAAACATACTAGATGCGTCCGTTCGTGACACGACGCGTTTCCGACCCACGCGTTCTTGTGTAGTGTGGAATGCGTTGCCTCATGTTGTGTAATCGATGCCATCGATTCAACTTCGCCCGGCAACGCGCACGAGTAATCGTGAGAGGGATATGATTGCTACAGGACCAGTATCGAAAGACAAAAACAGAAGGATGCGAGCTCGGACACGCATTAATGAGTACATATTTGGAGTTGGGAGAGAAACGAGATGCTGCAAGACCGTCGTTGTCAGGACTGGGACACTGTGACACACATAAAAGCGCACGCACGCAGGGATGTATGCAGATTCATGCGTTCACTTCATAATGAGCACGCTTTGAAGCTATGCCGAGGTATTACGCGCTGCGGAGCGCCCACCGCCTGCCCGTCGTTTGCCTCCGCGTCCACCGCGCTTTGGGTTCGTTTTCTTACGGCAATCTTCGCAGAGCCAATTTCCCGCCGGCGGGGTCTTGAGGCCCACACATTCAAGGTGGTACTGCACGTCGTTGCTACTGTCAGCAGTCGCCTAGACCGAAGACCGTTTTGACGCTCACCCATTCAACCTCGCAGCCCACACCGTCGCAGGCGATCATCTCTCCGAAACTCGACCGATGACAGAAGCAGTAGAGAGTAAGATCGTCGTTGTCCGGGTCTGCCTCCGCAGGTGCCGCTGGGGTCTCCGTCTCTGGCTCAGGCACCGCGACTGGCGGGCTGGGGAATGAGCGCGCGACGGGCATGCCAGGGCCCTCGAGCTGGCCGGCAGGCCATTCGCTCGCGCCATTTGCAGAGGGTGCGCGTGTACCGTGAGTAAAGGGCATCGGCAGCGAAGGATGTGATGTGGAAGGCGGATGCAAGAACTCGGCGCGGCTGTTTGCGTCGTCCACGGCGGCGGCGGCGGCGGCAGCAGCAGCAGCCCCGCGCTGTCGCTTATTCGTGCTTGTGCCGTTCGCTGCACGGCTTGTGGTGTTCTGTCGAGGATTGGGCTGGGACTGGGGCATTTGCGATGCCACCGACACCTGCGACTCCGTTGGGGACACCGCGCGTTCAGGCCTACGCGTATCCAAGTTAGCCTTAGCTGCAATAAACTCTCTGACTTGTCACGTACTTCTTCCGACCACCATTGCGGGGTCGCGTAGCGTCTCCTGTACGCTCTTTTCTGGGGCTCTTGTTGGATGCATCGCCGTCAACATCGGCGGCTACTCTCTTCCTCTTGTTCGGCGAGGTCGAGTCCGGCGCGGGGTTGTTTGCCATAAGGGCTCGCCCTTGACGACGCCGACCACCCTCGCCTGCATGCGTGTTGAGACCGAACAGCTTGTCCGTCACCCACGGGTACTTTGTCTTCCTCCCATTCCTGTCCGCCGTCCTCCCGAACTCCTCGTCTGGAATGTGTTCGAGTAGACCGGTCATGTGCGCTTTGTGACCGCGAAGGGCATCCGCGGCATGGCATGCGACACGAATCTTGTCGTCCGCACCCGGCTTCAAGCGACTGACCTCGTCGGCGATGTCAGCCAGAAGCCACAAGCGGTCTTCCGGCGAGACAGTCTTCTTCTCCAGCATGTCTGTGAGCTGCGTGATTTTGGTGGTGACGGAAGTCATGCTTGAGGAAAGGACGGCGTCGAGTTCGCGGAGATCTGCAAAGTTGCGCGAGAGGTCGAACGGGATGGTGTCGAGGGCGTGTGTGTACTCGTTGAGAAGGGAGAGAGAGTGTGCCGTGACGAGAGGGGACGACTCAGCGGAACCTGATGCTCTCGGGGGTGCCATGGAGGACATGGTGAGGGTGCTCGTCGTCGGCTGAGGCTGATGGGTGATTGCGAGAGGGTGAGGTACGCTCTGAGGCTCTCTGAGGTCCTCGAAAGTGGTCCGTGCGCGTCCCCTGGGTCTTTTGCAGACACGTGCGCCTGATTGCTGGACCTCGGGCAATTGGTTCTCTCCTCGGACATAACCGACGTTCTACTCAAACTATGGCTGGTCCCAACAATCATCTAGCTGGTAAGAGCAGGTAAGTTTCAAGCTTCTGACGAATATTACAATCGTACCAGACTGTATACAGCTGTGGTGGATACCACCCAGCAAACCGACGAGCACCAGCAAGTCGCTGTCGCTGTCGCGTGGATGGCATCGCCGTCAAGTTGAATTATTCTCATGACGGCTCCTGGTGCGTCAAAACAGTCTGCCATTTCACGAGGCTTCATTAGCACTTAAGTATCCATGGCCAGGCGGATAGACAAATATCCAGACCTAGTTGCCATACATTTGGCCACGCGATGTTTGGCCAGTCATCGCCACCAATTTTTGCCGTTGTCCTCCTATAAAATGGCCTTGGCTTTCTGGCACACTTGTCCTACTCCATGACCCATCCACAACTGTAATCATGTATGTCCCGCATGTTTTCTCCGCTCGCTGGCTGTCCAGTCACACTCCTACTACAGGTCTACAGCAGCGACACGTTTGTCTTCACCCAGCGGATCTCCCAGTAAACAGTCGGCCACTCTTCTTGATACGTCGACGCAAGAGCGACATGTCGACGAGAACATTGCTGCCTCAAAGCCTGCAGCGCAGGCATCTATCCAGAAAGGTACCAGTCTCATCTTCAGCTACTGTGGCAATCTTATCTCTGAGCATGGTATATGATAGCAAAAGGAAAGCCCAAAGCAGCGGCTTCGTTGTTTATCCCGAAATCAGCTCGTCCTGATTTTCGGCAGCTCACTCGCGAAGCAAAGGCAAGGCTTAAACTCGCTCATGAGGAGGTGGTGGTCTCAGCAGATCAGACGGACAGACACGTCGTCGCCGACGCGACGTTCCAGACGGCGGGGCGAAAGATGAACGCCACAGCTACGCGCGCCCTGTCTCACTGGGGCGCGTCATTATCGCGTCGGAGAGATGCAGCAACGCAGGAGAACGATGTCAAGCCCTCCGAGGGGAAAGTATCAAACACCGATCGGCGATCCATCCTCCTTGACTTTGCTCAGAGCTCGAATCCTGTCGCTACCAAGCCAGTGTCAAAGCACATTGCGCCACGCGCGGATCCTCTCCCCTCGATATTGAACACTGCGCCGCTCTCGCCGAGTCGACCAGCTGGCGTAGCTCCCACTCGCCCCTCCGACCGCCCTACGGCAAGTCCTCGAAAGCGGAAGATCATCGATTCCTCCAGCAACAGAGATCAAAATTCGACGTCATCTGCGAGGCCGATCAAACGGGTGAGACGCGCCGTCTCCCCCTCCCCTCGTGCGCCGACGCCATCCGTCTCTGGGCATGACACAGATCGGGCCGCGGGTACCACAGTGCCTGACACCGCGCCTACCGTCAATGCTAAATCAACGTGCAAGACTGTCCTGCTGGACCCGGAAACGGATTCGGATTCGGAGGCAGATCTCGAAGAGGTGGTGATCTTTCCTGAGCGGGCTCCTCTCAGATCAGTGTCGAAGCCAGAGCCCGTTCCCGCCACGACGACCAGCCTCCATGCGACCTCTGCCATACCCACCCCTTCGTGTACTGCGCAGCCCGATGAACTTCCTGAACCCGAGAAACATTCTACGACATCCACCGCGAAGAAGTCAGCTGCCAAGCTTGATTCGCCCATTCGACCAACCCGCCCCGCCAACGTGGCGGCCCCGAGCTCTGAGAACGCCGTCATAACCCCCAAGGCGCTACAACACGGGCAAGCTAAATGCGAAGCTGGCAATAACAGTCGCGCAAAACCCGCCGCCCTGAAGCCCGCCCACAAGCCTGCAGTCAATCGCCGTGCTCGTAGTACAAAACGTACATCCACCCGTGTGGCTACAAGTTCCAAGAAGAGTGTCACCGGCTCGTCGCCGAATATCAAGGCACACAAGAGACGCAGCACACCGTGCTTTTCAGACAGCGACAGCGAGGATCACCAAGGCAAGATCGACTCAGATGCGAAACCTAAAAAGAATAGTCAGACCACACGGGCTCTTGCAACTACGGCGCCATCAAGCAGGCGCAGGGCAGCGGTTGTGTTCCCACCAGCTCGCATTCAGCTGTCCGGGACCGCAAGCAATGTATCTCACGGAAACAAGGGTACACAAAGAAATTCAAAGACGATCACAAACGCGCAGATAACATGGTATCCGTGGAAGTAAAGCCGGCATTTGATGAAGAGGACAGTTTCTGCGGGTCAGCTGCTTGGGTTTTGTTGGGTCTAGTACTAGGGACGATGTTCTATAATGGTTACAATATCATGTGTTAATATATCAACGCTACGTCTTCACCGTATCTGCGCCTGCGCTTTTGGCCACATTTGTCTTCGCCTTGGCCACTTCTTTGTCGTTTTGTTTCTTCACCTGATATACCTCCCAGCGATCATCCGCGATACGTCGGACGGCCCTCACAACATCTTCGCTTGCCCGCCAGACGCCCCACTCCCCGTCGCCGCCGACGCCCATACCCATACCTTCTCTGCGGAACGTTGCCTCGCCCGGCAACCACGCGCCCGCGCTGAGATGGATCTCGCGGAGCCCGTATGGAAGGAGGCCACCGAGCAGCGTGGAGACGGTGTCCGCGTTTATACCGCTTCCAGGAAGGATGTTGACCGTGCGTTTCGCTTCACGCAGCAGCTTTTGGAGCACTCCAAGCGACGTGGGTGCTTTCGATCCGTGTCCACTGTTGGGGTAGATGGCATTTTTTCAATCCGATTTCAGCGGACTGGGGCAAGACTTCGCAGCTGGGGCAGATGTTCACCTCGTTAGGATCCGTGTGATGCCCGGAATCGACTTCAAGTCGCGCAGAGCTGCAGATGAACGCGAACTTAGTGCTGAATCTAACAAGATCGTCCAAAACAATAGATCACCTTCCATGGGATCCCTTGTCATGTCAAAGGCGCGATGGAAGCACACTGCAAATCGCGTTGATTCGCGCTGTACACATATCCCGACCCTGGTCACCGACCTTGGAGAGGCGCAGCTTGCGCGACAAGTCTGAAAAATAAAAGTGAGCACGCACGACACCTAAAAACAAGATACCAGGGCTCACATGAACGTGCGGTCGATGTCGATACGTCCCTCGGGTGTGACGACACCGAACACAAAACCTTCAGCGCCTGCGTGCTTGAACGCGCGCATGTCTTCGAGCATGACGTCCATCTCGAATGGGGTGTACGAAAAGTCCCCAACGCGCGGTCGTATCATCACCATCACTGGTACTTGATGATTCTGAGCGAGTCGTCTGACAGCCTTGAACAATCCTATGCTTGGGGTATTGCCACCACCGAGCCCGAGATTACCGCAGAGTTCAAGGCGGTTTGCACCTCCTCGGATCGCTCTGCAAGCGAGAATTTGTTCAGTTAGGCCGGAGAAAATACAACGAGTTTACCCACGCGATTGCAGACTCTACTGAATCGACGCACACCTCGATAACGAGCGACGACATGCTGGTGGCTCTGACTCGGAAAGTGTCCTGGATAGCCGCTCGTTTCACCCCACGTTCCACGGGCGCTATGTTCCTTTTGTGGTCGCTTCTTCAACCGACGAGCGACTTACATTCCTCCCTTCCGAGATATTGACCTTCATCTGATGGTGTTACATGCAATATCGCGCGCGAGTCGGAGTATGCCCGCCATGTTTATATAAAGGATCAAATTGCGGACGGTGTTCCAAACACTCTCCCATCTCACCAACTCGCTTTTTGGGTACTGTAATTTCTATACACGTGTGGGAAATGCAGTCTGATCACTTTGTTGCTAGCGTGGAGCGAAGTCCTACGCAGCTGCCCGCAACGATGCCCGCTACGACGACGACGACGAACCCGCAAGCCAACGGCGAGATTTGGTGGTCCAACGCTATCTTTTTTGTTGGCGTTCATGTCGCCGCCGCAATTGGTGTCTACCACTACCCAATCTGGGACGCGTCGAAGGTTACTCTGGCAGTGACCGTGCTGCTCTGGCAATGTGCATGTTTTGGGTGAGCCTGTCGACGGTATTCTCATGACATTCGCTCACTACTGAGTCTTCCCAACAGAATCACTGTCGGATACCACCGCCTGCACTCTCATAAGGCGTTCAGGGCTGCTACCCCCGTGAAGTTCCTCCTCGCATTGCTCGGGGCCAGCGCCTTCCAAGGATCCATCAAGGTTAGTCCACCGGTCCGCTGAAAACGTGCGCTTTCTGATTGATGGCGCTGAATCCTAGTGGTGGTAAGCGTGCTTTACTTGCAATGGAACGCAGCTAGCGGATTAACACTTGGAACTAGGGCGTTGAGGCACCGCCTACACCATGTGAGCTTCATTCTTGATTCACTATTCCAACACGTCTGACGCGGACTTCCAGAGATACACAGACGACCCAATACATGATCCGTACGCTGCCACCCGCGGATTGCTCTGGTCACATATGGGCTGGATTTTTTTCAAGCCCAACTACGAGAGAATGGACCTCATAGATAAGGCAGACCTCGATAACGATAAAGGTCCGCGTTACCTAATCTTGGTTCGCCCTTTCTGACGACCATGCACAGTTGTCAGGTTCCAGCACAGATATTACAGTACGCCCCCGGTTTATCTATACAAAAATCTAGAATTAACAATGTCGTAGTACCGCTCGCGCTGGGTTGTGGTATAGTTGCACCCGTTCTTATCGGTTTTTTGTACCACGATGCGATGGGTGCGCTTGTCTGGGCAAGCCTCGTGAAGAGTTTGATGGGTACGCGCACCTCTTATGTATCCAGTGAGGACTGACTGACGCTCACTTCACAGTCTGGCATTGCACGTTCATGATCAATTCGTTCGCCCACTGGGAAGGTCTACAGCCCTACTCCGACGACAACACTTCCAAGACAAACCTGGTAAGACACGTTTTCTGTTCGCCCCAGACTTTTGAGCTAAGCCGTTGCGTGCCAGGTGCTCGCGCTCTTAACCTGTGGCGAGGGAAACCACAACTTCGTATGTCACGTCGTTGTTTCTTACATATTTCCTGCTGTTGATGCATGTTGCAGCATGTAAGTGGGTTGGCGGGAAGCAACGCTGTGCCAGCGACTTAACCACCTTCGCACTCAACAGCATGCGTTCCCACATGACTACCGTTCAGGTCCTTCGGCCTACGACTGGGATCCGTCCAAGTGGGTTATCTTATCTCTGAACACCGTTGGCCTCGCCACTGGTCTCCGCCGCGTCCGCAACAAAGAACTCGACGAAGCAAGACATTACATACTGAACAAACAGCGCAGCACCGCTGCGGAAATATCTGCTGCAAGCTTTGAGCAATGCCCCTCCTGGACGCTGGAAAAGACCAGGGAGTATGCCGCTGCACAACCAGGGCGGTGCGTGCTCGTCGTCAACGGGCTAGTAATTGACGCGACGGCGTATCTCGGCGAGCACGTAAGTCATCATCTATCTGTTCCGTTGTCCTCTGATTCCATCGGTCATCTGTCTACATAGCCTGGCGGTGCGCAGCTTCTCCGGAAGTATGCTACCGATACCAATTCGGATTCGTACGCGCCTGCTGAAGGAGAAATCGGTCTGCCCACATCTAAAGCCCTCACCAGTGGGAACGATCTGTGGAAGCAAGCGACATGGGCATTCGAAGGCGGTATGAATATCCATTCACGTGCGGCAAAAAGGCGCATGGAGGAATACGTCGTAGCGAAGGTGACCGACCTATAGACCAAACCGTCTGAACACTGGTTTGGAAGAGACCTGCTTAGATTTTGATCGTGACTCCCCAATCAGAGACGATATGTAGTAATTGAGTGGCTCGTATTGTAGCGTAGTTTTGTTGTGGCGCTTGTAGATTCGTACCGACCGTCATGGATCATGTCCCTCTTGACCGCCTGCGACATCCACCCCGAGCCCATTCATAAGGATACCCCGCATAACAGCATTCAACTTGCTCGCAACTTTCGCAGCAGGCTCTAAAACCCGGGAACGGACCGCAACGATCGCGTTCGTCGCGGTCTAGGTGCCGGGCGACGCCCCATGGCCTCCCATGGCCCAGATGTTCGAGCCGCGTCTTTGCATGACGCAAGCGGGGCTAACTTTTACAGCAGCCGCGGGGTTTTCCAGCACTAGATTTTCGTGATCGAGATGCGAACGTCAGGAACAAACTCAGCTCAACACGCAACGACTCTGTCGTGCGCTGGACCATAGTCTACCCTTGGCGGGCTCGGAGAACATCAGAAACAGTGCGTGCGCAACCTACCGTGACGTCTATCAGACCCGCAATCGACGCTAATAGACGTGTAGCATGCAGTATTGCAACCTTGGAGCGAGTTTTTCGACGTTGGATGTCTAGAGCGTTGTCTCTAGAAGGACGAGCAATACGCTTCACGGAGAGTAGACGGAAAAGGCGACGCAAATCCTGACGACTTGAAACGGGCAGGTTTTCCGCACGTTTGGCTACTAATTCGTAGAGATTCAACGAGTGAGCTGGTGAGGCGAGGATGGAGGTGGACGAATTGTGCCCCTGCCGGAGCGGCGGTTTTTTACACAGCGGAAAATCTCGACCTTCGACAGGCGATCACTTTGACGACCAATGAAGTACTTCTGCCACATCGAACACCACTGAACCCGTGGGGCAGAACCAGGTCTAGCGGCGTCCATGCTCCTTGCATGACACTGACGTTACCGGGCATGGTAATTCGCATTGGGCCAGGTGGAGAGTCTCTGTAGCAGCGGCGGGGCATACCTGGGCACCCCCTAGGCCATTCGCGAGGCCTGTTGTCCCGCCATTCTCCAAGGTCTAGTTGGGATGATCCAATGCGCACCACGCACGGTGAGCAGCGCTCGATGGCATTGTGTCAAGGGTGCATATCGACTCAGCTGAACAGGACGCCTGTCGCTTAGCGAGTTATGCTTCAAAGCTCATACTTCGGCGCCGAGAACACGGTCGCGAGGAGAGACTCGAATAAGTCACTTCCTGAGCCTGCTAGAGGTATCGCTGTTTGCTCGAGAGGGCGCCGAGTTCGAAAAGTCGGCTTTCGCCCTAATACGGTATCCGCTATATCTACAGATTGGTCTCTGTCCTTTGGGTGTGAGTTTACCAGCTGAGTCTCTCCGCAAGCATCGTAATTCTAATATCGTGTGACAGGCATAGATGCGCCTCAGCGTCGGCACTTCAGCTTCGCCCGTGTCCCTCTGATCATCGGTCGCACGAGAAAATAGCCTCGAGGGCAGTTAGACCTAGAGTCGGAGCAGAGTTCAAACGTTCAAGCTCAAGCGCTCGAGGGCGAGGAAGTGTGTTCGATACGATGACCATGGGAAAGCAATTCTAGGCCCAGCACTCTTTGTCGGGCATCCTTGCAGCCCGGCGGTACCAGGCGGTACCGTCTCTGGACTTGAAAAGTCTTGTCTCACGAGGTGTACAAATTGGTGGAGCTCGAGGACTAACGTAAGTCGCCTGCAATATGCAACCCGAAACGCGCGACGATCTTGTCGTGTATGTCGCCCCTGATGCTGAGCTGTTGAACAGATATATACCGTTACGATGAAATATACGGGCGCCACGGGTTAGCCTCGCTGGCACGGGAGGCCTATCGAGGTACGACTCCAGGTGTATCGCGGGCTGGATAGTAATGGTCCACAGGATGCCAGAACACCGAACCGCCTGGACCGCGGAAGTATGATCGAGGCGCCTCACATGCTGCCTATGGCGGCGATGAGAACACGCAGCACTTCCATATCATCCGCCGCCGAGCTCCTTGCGCGCCCGCGTCGAATTGTCCTGAATTTCCCGTCCACATAAACTGAACGCCACATTTGCCCCGGCCAGCCACACGCTTGCTTGATTGACAGCTATACCTACCCATTGCGCAAATATCTGCTCGCGCAGTTCGCTCAAATCCATGACATACTGCGCCCCAGTTCCTACGATGACCCACTCATCATTGCTCTCACGCCCGCACGCGCTGCATCCCGTCAGGCTCTCGCAGTCGTCAGACGACGTGCTCAAATCTCTCATCACATTTTATCGCGACGAGCAGTACTGGGTGCGGCGCACTCGTCTGCTCCTCAGGGAATCGGATCTGTCCGATAGTATTGACACAAACGACCTTTATCTCCCCCCCTCCAACGACGCACGACGAGATGCATCCCCACGACCATCATTATCGCGTTCACCCGCTGACAGTCTTCCTCGCTTGCGGGATATCCTGTCGGACGGAAACACGCCTCCGATACCGTTCGACTTCGAGCGCATGGACATAGACGACACACCCGCGGCATCGACCAGAGTTCGGTCGAGGCAGAGCATGCGCAAGGAGCTCGCCGGCCCTAGCACGTCCGATCGGCGAGAGCGAGGACGCAGTAGACGTCTGTCCCACGCGCCGCCACTCGAGCTGAGCCATCGCATCCTAAATACGTTCGCCGATCTCCTCGACGCGCGCATGGAGAGCTGTCAGAGGATGTCGAGGCTCGTCGAGCTGCGAGGCTACCACTACTTGTGATGGGGTGGGAAGGATTTGGGAAATACCGAGGTTATGGTCCAGGTATCTCAGGTGTGTGGCGATATTTTGATGTGGGGATATGCAATGACGGGACGTTGCGCATGCAACAGATGAACAATTGCTCCAATCAGCATATGAAGACTACTATTTCGAGAATCTGCAAGTTACGCGGTACACATTGTGGGTCTTACGTGCCCTGTACAACGCTATGTACAATACTCTGAATTCTTCTCATGTCCTGTTCGTGTACCTGAAAGGGAGAAACGCTAGAAGAAATTGATGGAGCAGTGGCGGAATTTCCCGAATGTTGTTGCTAACGGCTGTGTGAACGTAAGAAAATCAACCAACGCGTCGACCCAGCAAAGATAAGTCACCATTACATAAAACACGATGACATGGGACCGTTGGGACGTACTTGGAGCCGCCATCGAAATGTCTACTGCATCATGAAAGCGTACAAAGCATCCTCCCAAGGTATCTTCTTCGCGATTGTCTCCCTAACGAACGTCTCGATCTCGTTTTTCTTCATTTTCTTCTTATTCATGCGTTCTCGCAATGTTGTTACCACAATCACAGTCTCTACGCCGATCTCCTCGCCTTCGGTTACTGTAAGTGGCTTGGATCGACATATGAGAGCCATGTATGCTGGCACCACCCAGCTGGGGATGTCATATTTGACGGAAAGTCCTAAATGCTCCACCGGAGATGCGGTCGTACCCAATTTCTGGATTGCAAGCTCACGATGGCCATCAAATCCCCAGCGCGAGGATATCTCCAAGACGGAGACCCAGTCTTCGACCGAGGACAAGTCGCCGCCTAATATGTTTCTGTCGCCGTATGAAGAGGCTAAGGGAGGTGCAGTAGCGTTATATGATGACAGCTCACATAGGATAAAAGATCGACAACAGTCTATCGAAATCTTGGCATGTCGTGTGGGCGAGATGCACTGGGTCATAGTCGCAATGCCCCTCTGTGGATCGTTCTGGCTTGAGAGCGAACATCGACTTGAAAAGGGCGGAATATGCTTGAAGGAAGTGGCGATGAATCTTGTATAATGTGGTTTCGACCTGACACAGACATAATCAAGATAGAACCAGAATAGCGAGATCAAAAATACCTGGACCGTAATGTTGCCGTCTGCGAAGTAGAACCGCTCGTGGGGTCGTCCATCACTGAAAAATGAGAACCGCTGAGCGATTACGTCGGTATCTCAAGGCGTGTGCTTACGCGACATATTGCCTCATAATCATGCTACTTGAAGGGCGAGTGTCAGAGGCAGATGTGGGCGTCCAAGTATGAGCCTCCGGAAGGGACGAGATAGACTCGTAGCTTGGGTCTTCGACTCCGGACTGAGATAAGTGCGGATGGCAAAACGCTATCCAATCCTCCCCGATTATCACGTCGAAAGGCTCCGCGATGGGTTGGACCTTCATTTCGAACGCCGAAGTATACTGTCCGCGAAATGTTGGTACTTGCACAGGTCCATGACAGGTTGAGCACACTACTCCGCCCCAGTAGGTTCGAACGTTGCGCGATAAGTTGTTGGAAAGCGCAAATCTGAGGGAAACGAGAGAGTGTATTGCCTCGGTATCCAGGAGGATATGTGCGGGAATGCCGTCAACGGAGCCATATAGCGAAATTCTTGTCATCGCTTGCGTTGTGTGATCTGTTCTCGGTCATTGCATCTGCAAATAGAGCACGAAACTCACTTGACTTCAACGACAAGCTTTCGAGTCGTTTGGAGTTGAACTGAGATTTTCGGATAGGTGCTTTGACCGGTTCTCGGAATATCTTTCGATGAGATGCGACGCTAGAATGTACAACTGCATCAGCTGTTCAAAGCGGCTTCACAAGGCTCGGTGAGCAGACAAAGTTGAATGTTGGACAGCAGGACTCGGTGAACTCAGATTTCAGATGTCACATCAATCGGAGACTGAATAACAGATCTCGATCTCTTAGTCGCAACTGCCACTTGTCGCTATTCCAGGTTCAGGTTGAACACTGTCTCTCGTTTGGTCCTGAATCATTTTCAATAGCACTGAGCAGCTCAGCTGGTCGGAAAGAACAACCTGTATGCATGTTGCTAATACGCAGAGGACCCCTGCCATACATTTGTGTTTGCTTCTACCTGTACTACGAGCTTATCGTCGCGAGACAAACATGACATCTTCTTTGCTAAGTCTAACTTGTCGACTGATATGTTTATCAAGGTTTCATCATCGTCCTGCCGCCGAAGAAATGTCACTTTAAGGGAGGTGAAGAGCGCTAAAGACGACACCGTCTCCGCAAGCACTCTCCAATCAATGCGACCCCAGTGTTCGACATGGCCAGCATGGTTATAAAACTCCAACTCGAGTTTCTGTGACACGAGATACTGCGTGTCGTCAGTCATCCAAGCTTGTGGCGGTGATTTTACGCCCCTGGTTGTGGCAGTAAAAACCGCTGAAGAGAATACGTCGTTCTTTCGGGTCTCCTTCCAGCGTAACACATGATCTATCAGAAATGAGAGTTGGTAAAGGGACACCATAAATATATATGACACTGACATTCTTGGTTGTAATATGGCTGTGCAGACCAGCCAGCGCTACTGTCGATCGAAACGTCTGTGCGGTCATGCACTGAAATCAGTCTCGAGATGGCTGCCAATTTAATCAGCGTCTCAAAGGGTAGCTGAAATGACCCGCGCTGATACCCCCAAGCCGTAAGCCAAATCGCTACCCAGTCGTGGCTGCCTTGTGAGAGTGTGACCATTGTGGTAGAACATCGTTGCAAAGGTGGAGACGGCGCCCTTGGCCGCGAGACCCAGGTCAGCTCCTCGCCGTAGAAGTGCATGAGATTGCGCATCTCGCGTAGGAGGTGGACCAAGTCCGCCAAGCTGTGGGACTGAATGTTGCGCAGGGTGATTCGTTCGAGGCCATCAGAGAAACCGGGCATGCATCGTGGAAGAGCAGAGTGTATGGACCGTAGCGAGCGTTGCCCCGATGATATTGGGCCATCTATGATCAGGTTCGGCGTGAACGTGGCTTGGAGAGCGTAGTCGAAGCTATGGAGCTGCAGAGAGGGCAGGTGATGGAGCCATGGCGTGCTTCCGACGGCCTGAGGAGGCACACGAAGCGCCTCCACGTACCACACAATAGGACGGGTGGCCCGCAGAAATACGGCTAGCTGGTTCACATCTTCGCGCGAACGCAGCACGATTTCGCGGAAAATCTCACGCTGGCATATCGGTGCCCAGCGTCGGCAAACGAGACCACACCTAGCGAGTTCTCGCTTGGATGCCCCGACAGCGGAGAGATTTGTAGCTATCAGGTCGAAGAGCTCGGAAGGGATATCGGAGATTGTGGCGATGGGGGTATCACTATGAGTGGTGTGAGTTCCACTTGAAGTGCTTCGCACGCGCTGATACCACCCGCGTTGCTTGCGTGAGCGATATGGAGGACGGAAGGCGTCGATGTCGGGTTTGAGAGAGGGAAAAGCTGATTGCGCATCAAAATCGGGAGAATCCATCGGGTCGTCCAGATACCAGGTTGTTGAATATGTCGGTCCAACTTGAAAATTGGACGGCGGACTGCGTACATGCAGGCCAAACCACTGGTGCTCTGGAGGTGGTCCCCAACAGATAGTGTGGTGTGGATATCCTCCCCACAACAGCCAATCCTTCTGGATTTCCAAGCGTACAACCTGCCTCGCCATCCTGTAGGTGTATCAGAAAGTATCTGACGACGGAGCAGAAGGTCAGCTCACAAGGTCAGCGTGCCCTTTCGGCCAACAGATTCCGGAAGACCACGACAGTATAACGAGTGAGAGAAGAGAGGTACGAGGGTAGCTCGAAGACAAGGGCCGTATATATGGGTCGTGACTTCGTGCGTGGAAGATCGAGGATGATCGATGAACGCCTGACAACTGTAAAGCTTTGTAGGCTACGCCGACTCGGAGATACCGAGCGCCTCGCTCGCTGAGCAATGATAGACGGATTTAAGATCCATGAGATCTTACTGCTGCGGACGGGTTATAAGATGAGAAGCGCATGCTACCAGAGGCTACCAGTCGACCAGATACATATTGGACTGAGGTTAGTATGCGTAATGGTGCATTTTCGAGAGAAGGGCGTACCAGGCATGGAACCGTCAAGATGCTCAGTCGTACACGGCTTCTAGAACTAAGTTTTGAGTAGTATGGGACCACGTAGCTGTGTAGCATTTTGATCAAGATCGTCGTTCACAGCAGCGTTGCAGGCGCTGGCGACGATCAGAATTTTTGCACCAAAACGTTGTCTCACGTGGCCGCCACCTCGCCGACCGATTATGGTGCGTCCCTTACTCTTTCAGGACGCCCCATCGAGCTTTTAGGTTTGCAGTCCACCGCATAGTCTGAGTGTTCACCTTTTGGAAACCAAGATTCGCGGCCAATGGTGCTTGCGCAGGTGAAGGTCTTAAACGAACACCTGAAGGACGCGGTCTCTCACCTGCGCACCCCGCGTGTATATTTAGTTCTCAATTCACACAATGGTGCAATGACTGACTGAATGTCTGTCTAGAGCGTACGCGCAGAGACACTCGATACAATATTATAGAGGTATATTGACTTACACAAGTGGTACAACAACGCCGTGATTCAGCATCGCGCCCGCGCCATGCGTTCAAGCAACGAACATCATCACATAAATAGCTCGAATCCATTCCAGAGAGGACTTACTACCCCTCGGTTATCCAGCTCTACCCATCGTTTCCTCTTGTCGTTGATGTAGCCATCATCGTGGCTTTCACCATCGCCAAAGCCGAAAGCACGGTCCCATCCGAGACCGAGGGCAGAAATCTTGCATATATTGGAGCTATCGTGGTACAAAACAGTAAGCATAAGGGCTGAGGAGGACGATGAGGGCTCAAGCTTACCTCATGGTGCATATTGTCGCTCCAGGTACAACATCACCTTCCCATGCCCACAAGCCGCTCAGCATCGCGAGGTCCACGACCATGCCCCGCGTCAGGCGCACACGGTCCAGCTCACTCAGCTTCGCAAAGTCGCGCTGCACATACTCGTGCTGTGGCGCGAGTGCCCTCAGCGCGGGCTCAGTGCTCGAGTCCAACGAGAACACTGCCGAGCTCGACGGGAACGCGCTCATGAACTCCTCCGCTGCGGCATGCGAATCCGACGCGACGTACGCGATGGGCGGCGCTGGGAATTCCGTAGGCTGGGAGTCGCGAGTGACGTGTGACTTAGCTCCATACAAGCGATTCCAAGCATCGTATGCGGCGGATACGAAGTTCTCGAGAGGAATGTACTGTCCGCGGTAAGGAAAGTTGCTGGCATGTCTGTCGCCTCGACGGATGTGGACCGCGATGTATGGATCGGCATGGTGCTGCCTCAATACAGCCTCGGCGTCCGAGCCTGTGCTTCCATGTATGTCGTCGTTTCGTGCGGTGGGATTATGTGCTGGTAGAGATAGGATAGAAGCAATCTCGGAGCGTGCTGCTCTGATGAGCTCCGCATTGTGCGCATTCGGTCGAATGGTCTCCGTAAACGATTGCAGCGCTTGTTCAAATATGGGCTGCTTCCGATTGAGTTGCTGCTTATACCTGGAAACACGGTCACTTGCGTAAGCAGCACTCAAATGGACAGACGTACGGGTTCTCGTAGTTCTCGTCAAACTCGTGTCCGAAGTGGTATTTTGCGGTGCGCGAGTTGATAACCTGTGATGCGCATCAATATCGAGCATAACCA
The DNA here is from genome assembly GCA_001969225.1 of Ceriporiopsis andreanae CBS 279.92. Classification (NCBI taxonomy): domain Eukaryota; kingdom Fungi; phylum Basidiomycota; class Agaricomycetes; order Polyporales; family Meruliaceae; genus Ceriporiopsis; species Ceriporiopsis andreanae. The sequence goes on along the minus strand of ALYI01003732.1, from coordinate 3,782 downwards.
GTGCAAGCGCGCACTATCTCACCCAATGTCTACGAGTGACGGAATAATAGTCAGCATGACGGATAGGAATGCATAAGCGACATGGCTCACCTGGCTAACCGGGGACAGGCGACAAGCTCTGAGAGGACAATGAGAACCTGAAACGAAGTATAATTAAATTCCATCGTACCTTCCGGTGGAGGTGCTCTGCAGCCCGGCTCAGGCCCTGGCTGACGAAGCCGAACATCTTGGAAATGATCTGTCCATCTATAACAAAGTTCGTGAGGAAGGCGAGGCGGCTGAGGAGACAATAGCTCACTTTCCGCGGTCCCAGTACCTGTCGTCGACGAGGAACGTCCTATTGCGCTGTGTTACAGGTCAGAAATAGACTTAGCCTGTTGGGAGGGGCACGGCGTACCTCTCGTGCTAGTGCGGCAGCCTGTGCCATCAGAGCCAAGTCTGCCGCGAGCCCTACATGTCCATCGAGCTGATATGTGATAGTCTTTGTGCAGACCCTTGTCCGTTCACCCTCAGGTAGGTGATAGTCCGTCACGTCGTCGTGGTGCACGACGTCCATGCTTCCATGCGATGGCGGGTTCCAATACCCTCCATGATGCATGAATTTCCCGCCGCCCATCATCTTGTAACATTCCGCCTCGTACTGAAGCCCCGTCAGTGGGAAGTCGGTGTAGTTCTCATACGAGATGAGATGCCCGGGCGGAGGTGCCGTGTCAACAAAGGTCGGCGTGATATGTGGGGCAGGTGGCGGCGGAGGAAGAGGGGCTACAACGACGACCTTCTCGGGGTACGCGTCGGCATCGTCGTTGTCGAGCGCGCTGGGGCCCGTCACGCCGACGAAGTCCTCGAGCGTGCCCGGTTTCGTGTAAGACACGACAATAGCTGAAAAGAGAATGCCCGCGACGACGGTTCCGAGGATTAGCGGCGCGTTCTCCCAGAGCCTCTGAGGATTCAGATGCTTCTGCCAGCGCGGTCTCGCCTTGCGCGTGCGGTCGTCATGGTCGTCGCCTCTGCTTCGATAGCCCTCCGAAGGAAATGTCGCGCTCGTCGATGACTTTAGAAGGGGTTCCGCCTGTTGTTTGCGATATTCTGCGAACGCCTGCGCGTCCTCGTCGTCGAGGTCGACCTCGGTCATCGCCTCCTCCGCGTGCCCCGAGCGGGAGTGTGGTGTGCGCGGGACCATGTACTGATAATCCGACGCTGACGGCCTTCCAGAGGCGAACATGTTGAGCTGAAGAGGTGCCATGGCAATAGATAGAGTGTGAGATGGATGATGTTGGCTGCTCTAAGCAGCTGGGTATATATGCTGGCTAGCAGCAAGAAGGTGGGGAAGGCGGTGAGACGCCCGGCGCTTTGATTAAATCGCCAATTGTCCGCGTCTCAGATCGAGCGGAAGCAGATCAAACCCATTCCGACTCTGAGCTTGGATTTTACATTGGAAGAACCAGTTGCGGCAGGCTATGTAAAGACGACGTAATGAAATAGAAAGAAAAACAGCTGTTGATACAGTATCCAGTTCCGAGGTGATACAGGAAATACACAAAAATACAGTCTTCATCATGTTACAAGCCCAACGCCGCCGCACGTCTTGCCAACCCTTCTCGCACAATCGCCCACTCAAGGAGTGTCAAGCCCGGCGAGGTCATCAGTGCTTCCCGAATTCTCTCGAGTCCTGGACCATCGCCAAGGCGGCTGAGTTCGTCGAGATCCTGTGCGGTCTGAATGCCGCTCTTGACGAACAGCATGAGATAATGTCCCAGCGGTCGTCGCAACGCCTGGAGGAAGTCGGACACGCCTACACCGGGCTGTGGTGGTGGCAACGGTGGTTCCTGCTGAACTCTTGCTCTCCTCACGTGCAAACCGCGTTCTACGTCGAACCACTGCGAAGCGACGCACGGTGCATGTTGTGTATCCGCGAGCTCCAAGTCCACCCAGGCTTGCAGCATGTTCCACTCCTCTGGATCCATGCCGCACAGAGCGTTCAGATCGTCATCCGTACAGCAGCCAAACGTGGTGAGCGGCGACGCAAAGTATAGCAACTCTGTGCCATGGCCAAGGCTACACAGAAACTGGATAATAGGGTCGTTCGACACCGGCGGATTCTGTGTCAGCGAGGCGTTGCTGGACGCGTGCGACGCGATCGGGGATAGAATTGTGGCGAAGGTACCACGCAAGGGCTGTGTCAGAGGGGTATGCACACCCTGCTGCATTATCTGCGCGATGTCAAGGAAAGCGGGCCGTGATGGCCCTTCATTCTCGTCTGAGCCGTCGTGATCGACATCGGCTAACAAGGCTGCGGGAGTAAATAAGTAGTGAGCACCGAGTCGACGGCGCGACGGATCCTGAGTTGTATAGACCTACATTGTTCTACCTCCTCGGCGTCGCTGTCGTCGGTCTCGCTATCGGTGATACTCATTTTTACGTCGCAGGCCGGATCGGCGCTTCGTTTCGCATTAGGCCAAGCCTGTTTGAAGTCCACTGCAGCCTCGTGACTTTGCTGCTCAGTTTCCTCGTCTGTATCACCCTCCATGGTGAGATCTCCAATATAGTCTCCATCCGACTGTATGTTGTCTTCCGTTTCGTTCTCAACCACCATGCTCACAATGGTGATGCCCGTATTCATGTAGTCTGAAATTTCATGTTGGGACTTGTCCTCGGTCTTGTGCAGGTGTCGAATCATGGCACGCTGCGCACGCGTCGTCTGCTTACGCGCATTCTTCAGTCTGCATTACATCTACGTCAGACGAGTAGAAGCCGAAGAACATGCAAATTACGAACGCAAATCGGTGGGACGAGACTGTGCTTCGCGCCGGCACGTCGCGAAGCGGTGAAGGAGGTGAAATTCTCGCGACCGGTGTGGAAGGAATGAAGGGGGTCGCGGCCGAGGGAGATGCAGGCGGCTCAGTTCGTGGCACTGCAGTTAACGATGAGGTTGGCGAACTGGCCGTCGTGGAAACTTCGCAAACACACTGTGTTGCATGGTCCTATGCGAGTGAGTTCAGCTTCGAGGTAACCTAATGCTAAGGACTCGGTCTTTACCCTTAACATGTATGGATCTTCGTACAGTTTTTGGCACAGAGGGCAAGTAAAGCCCTCCATCAGCCGTTTTACTTGCAGCACCATTGAGATATTCGGGAAGCGGCAACTGACGATATCTTGGTGGTCGAGTCTGTAGTGCTTACGCCCGGCATTGACCATACGATGCACAGTCGGCAAGCTGATGCTCCAGGCGCAAATCTCGCAACGCAGGCTTGGGCGACCATCGACCATCAACCAGCCACTCCTGCGAGGAGCCTTTGGGAGGGAAAACAATTTGGCACCGCTACGGAAGGTTCCCGCAGGTAGTGAATGCGGAGACGTGGGCTGCGGTGGGCTGGCTCCGGTGAAAGCATTTTGCGCATTTGACTCGCCGTCGAGGAGAGTTGACATCCCCGGTCGCTTGAGGTCGCTTGAGGTCGATGGACGTCGCGGTGCAAGAACGAGCTCGTCGCCGTCTTCGCGTTCGAGACTGATCATCAGGATGTACATACATAGATCACCTCGTGCGATAAGATAAGATAAGATCAACAAGTTGGTGTCGGCGCCGGCAGGCGTCCACCTTTCCGGTTCCCCGGATCAGACTGAATTCGTGCATATGGTCTCTATACCATTATGCAGATCAATGCTACATGGATGACGTTTTATTAGAGAGTGATAATTGGATTACACTGAGATTAAGACTGCAATTGAGCTGTTTTACGGAAAAAGAACTTGCGAGTATTGATGTGCGCACCGTATCGGGCGGC
>ALYI01003731.1:0-38193 GCA_001969225.1 Ceriporiopsis andreanae CBS 279.92 | reverse complement strand
GCAGTATTTACTAATTATGGTGTCCTTTCTTTGGAGACGGATGTGGTCAGTAGAGCTCAATGTGCCGGTTTAGTTTGGGTGGTTCAACCAGCGGTGGATGACTGTATAATCCTGAGCTTGGCGGATGCCCCACCCTGTCAGCTTCATCCATTTATCCCGGCGATACTATGTAGAGAAATATCGAGGTAATAATCTCGTTGAAAATTTTACTCATGCTTAAAACTGCCCGAACCCGTGGACGAGCTTTCGGCGCGTGTTGATTGAGACTATCAACTCTGCTTTGTCAGCCCGACGCGTCCGTTTCCGGTTGCGCGCCGTTCTCGTGTTCCGTTAGCGCTGACGCGGGTTGCTTTCGACGGTCATGAGTTTGGCGGATGTTCCACCCTACCAGCTTCATCCACTTATTCCGGCAGTGCTTGATGGAAATTGGGGTAATAATTTCGTTCATTTCAAATCGCGTCTTCCGCTCATGCGTACAGTACCAGGGCCAGAGGACCCACACCCGCGCGTCACCTGCGGACGAGCTCTCGGTGTGTTTGTCAAGAACATTCACGACCTTATCATCCCACTTACCACATTTCAGGGTCTGAGATATATGTAGGATGCTCAAATGGCGAGCTTTTGCGCTTCTCCCTCCAAGGGCAAGACTCGACTTCTGTGAGTTTCTCGACAATATCCACGTTAGAGCGGATCTGACATATCGCGGTAGCCGGGATCTTACGATCTGCTCTCGCGACAGAGTGTGCCAAATAACAAACCAGTAGATGAAATTGTTCTCGTTCCCAGTATATCTCGACTCCTAGTCCTCTCTGGTCAGCATTTTGATCATGTTCTTGCATTTCCCTCTTGACGGGTTCGGAAAAGATCGACAGCTGTACATCTATACTCTCCCTGCTCTCGATATGGTCCCTTCTACTATAATCAAGCCCATCCGCGGTGTTGTCGCTTTTGCGGTGGACGAACAGCATGTTCGAAGACCACCACCTCGCGCAGACCAGAACGCACAAGGCGACCCGATTGATTTCTGCGTCATCAAGCGCAATTCGATATCCCTTTTCGCCCTCAGAGACAAGCTTTTTTACATCAAGGTATTCTCGTTTATTTCTAATCCATTTCTTGAGTCACATCTGGTTGGACAGGATATTCCACTACCTTCAGGAGCAATCATGGCGCGACGCACAGGACAGCATCTCTGTGTCGCCGACAATGAACTTTATAACATGATAGACCTCAATGCTGGTCTTTTGTTCCCCCTACTCCCCCTATCGCAGGCACCCGACGCGGGACCCGTTAAACCGTCTATCACGGTGATCAGCGATAATGAGTTTCTCATCCTCTCGTGGACAGGTACCTCCACCATCGGCGTGTTCCTCACTGGAGAAGGTGATCCGGTTCGCGGGACTTTAGAGTGGAACGCTCACCCAATATCCATCGGTGCGCGTCTTTGGCTTGCGCATACTTTTGATCTCTCTGACGCACCTACAGGCTTCGACGATCCGTATGTGATGACCTTGCTTCCAAATCATACAGTCGAAGTGCACCACGTAGATACACAGGCTATCACGCAGGTCATCCCCGCGCCAGCATCGTCATCGGACGCGCCGACAGCTTTGATATCCTGTGTTGGAGGATTCTTCGTACCTTCGATGCAGCGGACAGAAAAACTCCGCATGACGTCGATCAAGCTCGTACGTTCTGAAGCCGTATCCGCAGCGGAGAAGCCCAGGGAAGAACCAGAGCCACCAATCCCGCGCGAAGATATAGCCGTCGAGGAAGCTCTAGAGCTCTGATTTGCGACCGTTGTTCAACGCCCCTTCTAGTGTACATCGCTGGCTCGAGCCGTGTTACGTGTTACCCGACCATTGTCGTGATCGTATATATAACAGCTCTCAGCCCTTGCTACGCTCATCGGCTTCCTGAGGTCTAGATCATGTGAGACGCAGCGCCACGATAGGCGAAAAGAAGACACAGACATTTAAACCTCCACCTTTTCGGATAACAAGATCATCTGCCTTGTCTTCTCCGATTCCACTACTAGGTCTTCCACCAGAGGGTAGTCAGAGATCAGCGGACTGCGCGTCTCCCGCTCATCGTCTTCGGTAGAGTCCAGCGCTCTCTGTGTGCTCCGGCTCCTGAGGTCCAGAGGCGCACCGAGATTACCCACCACACGACACGCGAACCGTACGTCTGTGGAGCTGGAAACGTCGCCAATAGCAGGGTCTTTGCTGCCGCAGCTCAGCAAGTAATTCTCACGCAGATGAAGCATGAACCGAGTCACGCATATCGATACGATTCTGTGATATTGGTCAGTGCGAAGAACTGGCCGTTGGGCCAAGTTGCGTACGTGTCAGTTAGGGTAGGTATGTTGTTGAAGGCCTGCAAATCGCGTTAACAGGAAATAAATCGTGAGTTTGGTGCCGAACACACCTCAACTCGGAGCGACATGAGGCTCAAGGCGTTCATAATCAAGAGGATGCTGTTTAGTGACAGTGAGACTGAGATCACGTAGGGAGGATGTATAAAGCTGGACTTACACGAAGTAAACGGTACCTATATGTTGTTCATCAGTGCACGTCCGGGTCCAACACAGGAAATCTAAGTACTCACCGTCTCTGATCATGAGCGTCATATAAGACGTGCGTACGTGGCATCTTGACAAAGTACGTTGATAAGAGACTGTCTTGATCCACGTGCATATCAGCACGACGCTCTCGAAGAAAATGGTGAAGACGGAGCCGAAGATGACTGGAACGACGTGTTTAACGTGTCAGCATTCGCGCAAGATACTTTTCAGGCTTACAGCTGTCGTAGAAATTAGCTGACACGTGCGAGAAACGATACGGGAAAGCGTACAATATTTCGTCGGCGGCAGGATCAACGAAGGTACTATACTGCCCACAACCCCTGAAAGGCCGACCCAGTGCTTCGAACACAAGTTTCGTGGCATAGAACTAGAATCCTGTGAGCGAGCAGCAGTAGACCGCGTAATGCGAGAAACCTTACGGTGTCTATACAGGGATACACCGCGCCGAGACTGAATATCAAAATAAACATTCTCAGGTCCTTGCCCCATATGGCGTACAAACGGAGTGCTGAGAATGCTATGAAACAACATGATATCTGGTCAGTACAGGGAGCGCTGACAAAACGGCGTGCGTACCTGCTATTGTGATATACATGACAATGGTGAAGGCATCGCTGAACCTCCACAACACGCCGCAGCTGTGAAAGGAGAATGTCGGTGTCTGTCCCGTATTCTTATCATAATGTGTTGACGCACATCTAGAGCAGGCAAAGATGTCTCGATGATTTCGTGCGCGGATGGGCAAAACTTGAAGAACGTACCTCGTTCGCGGTATCCTCGTGGATATGCACCCATTGCACGAGCTGGACCATCCTTACTAGACGGTTCAGGAGGACAACATATCGGTTAAAGAAGAACACCACGGAGCCCCCTGAAAGATTTCTCCTCCATATGCACCGCACTTCCTCCGAAAACGTGATGCAGTACTCATAACAGAACAAAGCTACAACAATTTGGTCATTTTATTTTTCTATGTGCATGAAAGCACGGCACTCACCCGTGGCGGCTACCTCCAGGGCCTGAGAAGCGTTTCTAACGAGGGGTATGAGACAGGATCGATTGGAACGGAGGGGAAGTGCATTACAATTGGCTAGCGAAGGCGATTATGACATCCGGGTCGACCTGCGACGCGGAATCGGCCATTATAACACTGTTGCTGCCGCGAGGGAGTAGTTTGCAGGACTCCTCTACGACGCAGAGCACTTGGGGGATGTAGTGCAAGTAGCTTTAATGTTCTGCGCCGTCGCGACCATTCCGATGCGGTAGGCAGCTTCCCTGGCCTACCATCTCGAAACGATGGCTGTCTCCGGTGTTGGGACGCAGGGCGGTAGCTCATTGGACGCTGGACAGCCCGATTTTATTGCATTCCGAGGACGAGGACTGCTATAAAGCTGTACGATGTTCTATCAGCGGACCTGCACTCTGATGACGAGCATCACACCACCCACCTAGCCACATACAGTCCCGTGTGGTGCTTACATCGATTTATCTCGCCAGTATCTATCGCTACGTACTCAGAGTTCGTCGTTCAATGACTACAATGACGGAAGATGATTCGAGATGACTTAGATCACCGAAGTCGATTGCTCGCACAACGACAGCAACGTCAAATGCAAGGCACATACTTTCAGGCCGTCCAGTAAGCCTGATACCGATTTCGCGCAGCTTTCGATGGCATCGAGTTCGTAACCGTGTTGATGGAGTAAATCTGTCACATCCTCGTACGGGGATCCGGAAACGGTGATTGATGATCCTGAGGTCAGTGTAACATGACTACTCCCGACGAGAGAGAGCAAGATGCACGCGAAACTGTGTTGAGCTGATGGAGGGATGCTTTCAAAACGAAAGTCTCCAGGTCGTGGAAGATCTAGACGGCTCGGCGTGCGCGAGCTCCATGGCAACGAGTGCTCGACGTTCGTCGCGGCGACGAGGGCACAGAACATTTCCGCCTCGAGAGCCTACCAAATCGAACCCTTTCGAACCCTTGCATAATAGTTGGGTAAGTGGGTATTCGGTATGCACAGAAAGGATATACATACAGGTCCGAGAATGCGATCAGCACCGGCGACACTGCCATCCAGATAGTGACTTCGAAGTACGACTAATGACAGAGACCGGAAGCCAGAGAGCGTGAGCGTATTAAACCGTAATGACCTACGTGGTGCCTTCCTCAATCTTACCCAGGGGATTGTAGACAACAGAGCGAGGTTTTCTGCTGCCGAAACCAAATAAGACACCAAATGGCGCCTAAACGCGTGCTTACGTAACTAATAACACTCTGAGCCCGACCACCTACGAAAATTCTTACAGACTTTTGCGGCAGATTGAGTCGCCAGATCGGCAAAAATCTTCTCTACAAGACACTCATGTTATGTATACACACCTTACAGATTACACCTAATTTTTACGACTTGAAATCAGATGCCAAGGAAGCGAATCGAATCCGAATCGGTTTGGAATCGACGCCACTGGACTCTGAGTTCTATCGACAAACACGCAATCACGCCGAATGGTGCATGTAGAATTTAACAAACATCTTCCTCCAATTGACGGGTGCTTTTGGTCTGCGCAGAAAATAAAGGTTCGTTCACGTCTCAACTTTATCACGATATTCGCCGCACCGCTCTTCTGACAGACGCCGCCCTGAAGCAGAGAATCATTTGCAGTTAAATTTGATGCATGGTCAGGGAACACATCGAGTTATTTGCGACCCAAGTGCTGCAAGAGCCAGTTTCGGCGAGAAAGGTCCATAGCTCGGCGTTTATGCGTCATGCTTGAGCAGTTTCAGCGATGTGGCGTGATGTTCATGGTGTTCCCTGATCCTCGTGGTACGAAGCAGCGATTGAAACGCCACTTGCTGGCAAGCGATTTTGCCTCACGCCTTACGCAGCCGGTCCAGCCGTCCTGCCCATCATTATATTCACTGCCAGTGGCACGAACTGCGGAGGTGTAACTGTGGCAACATTTTGCACATAGGCATACACAAAGCTGATAGATTAATGTAGAAAACAGCTGCTGCTCCGACGAATACGAACTTGACACCCTCTAGCTCAACGGTGGATACCCCAGCACGTGTGATTCCGCTGGACGCCTATCTGCATACGATATTGGTCGTGTCCATCGTTCGACTCATTATTCGTGGAATAGGATTACGAGGCAGGTTCTGCGCTGTCCAGTAAGCGTCCATGGTAAAGAGGTGGTGGAGTAGAGGGCAAGCGCGGCATCGCGCCTGCACCCGCCGATGTCGATTTAGATGGGGGGACCAGTCCCCGCCCAGAGCTTGAGGTCGACACTGCGTTCCCGACACTTGACATCGGTTGTGTGGGGGCGAAGACCGAGCTGAAGATGACGGATTGGGTGTCCGGTTGCGGCGCGTAGATACGTTCGCGGCGATCGCTGAACCGCGGGAGGAACGACAGTCGTCGGCTTCGGCTTCTGGGCACTGTCCCAGCCTGGACCACGGGCTGCCTGTCTTGATCTGTGCGAGACGCCATGAGCGATATGTGCGGAATAGACCGAAGCCGCGAGGCCAAGCCAGGGGACCGATGTCGCTGCAGCGAGAACGGAAACGAAAACGGGGTGTCAGGGAGGGTTATGGCGACATACCGTAATGACTGACGATGCGGACGAACGTGGAGTCGGAGTCCAGCTCCGCAGCTCCTCGCTTTCGCGTGGACGACCGGCGAAACAGGTAGGCGGCGAGCAGAACGATGGCTATCACGACCGCCACGCACGCCAGAACGATTGCCGCGATGGCGCCACCACTGAGGTCTTGAGGGTTGTGCCCTTGGTGATGATGTCCACCATGCTCGCCCTCCGCCTGTGAGGACGACGTGGGGGATGGAGTCGGAGATGAGGACGGCTTTAGAGAGGTGGGGCTGGATGAAGAGGGAGAGTCGGGAGGGGAGCCGTGCTGACCCTGATTCTGCGAGCCAGATCCCATGGCCGCATCATTGTTGGGACGGACAATGGGCATGTATTCGATCTCGTCCACCCACAATGTCCCGCCCCCAGACTGACTGTGCTTAATAACGAGTGTGTGATTTTTGGCTGGTAGAGTCTGTGAGACGAAGAAGGATTGGGACACGCCTGGCTTTGGGTACGTAGGCGGGACCGCGAACACAGAGGCTTGCTGCAGGTTCTCGTCGAGCCAGTAACTTGAACTGCTGTTCGACGAATCTAAGAACCCTATGACTCGCACTTGTGTACCTGATAGATATCAGCTTTGATACAATACAGGGGACGAGATATAGACTTACCTTCAAATGGGAAAGTTAACGAGCCGTCCCCGCTCGTGCCCAGCACCATGTTATTCTTGGTGACGTTCTTTGGCACCCAGTGTCCTGTCAAGTTGAAAAGGGAGGTCTGATGGACACCAACCGACTGCCAGCCCTGCTGGTCCTTGCCATGCGAATTTGAACGAGTGAACGACGCGGGCCGCATGGTCGACGTCGACGTCGAAGGAGGACCAGCTTCGAGAAAGGCACAGGTGTCTTTTAGGATCTCTGTCTCTCAAGAGATACGGTTGCGACCTGTGCGGTACATTGACGTCCATCGAGACTGCATGCGCCCCGGAGAACAAGATTCTGGCCTCCGGACGATGGAATCGGAAGCTCGAGCACTGCAACATGGCGACAGCGACGAAAGTTGCAATGACTTACCGACAAGTGACTGGTATCATCAGATGTAATTTCCTCACTGAAGAGGAACTGCTACTGCTCTATCTTTGGTGCAGCACATGCACTTGGGACTGCAATCAGTATGGGGCGGTGCTGTTGGTTGGTACCACTGTCCGATAAACGCCGTAAAGTTGGAGAAGGTATGATACAACCGTTGTGTCTATTGCTACAAATAGGGCGCGCAGTGTCATCAGCTGGGCAGTCCTTGCCAATGATACAGCACGGCGCCCTGGGACTGATAGTTAGCGCGTCGGGGGAATGAATTGCGGTAACGAAACTCACAGTGCCGCTGTCTTTGCGTACAATCTTTCGGTTCACTAGCGCTATGAGGCATTTGTTCACACGAGCTTGGTTCAGGTCCGGAGGCTTGACAAGCTCTAGTACTGGAGGGAAAATCGGGTCAATCGCGTCATACGGGCTGTGTGAGAAACTGGACATACTGGAGACACCGCGCCCTTCGCGCTCCAAGAGCCCTTCAATGACCAGTTCTATCTGTCTTCGAAGATTCACGTCGCTGCCTCGGAACTCCAACGGGAGCGTGGTTACCACCCGTTCGATGAACAGGGCGCGCTCTTTCTTCTCTTTGGCCGTGAGTTTTGGCTTCCCTTTCTTCTTGAGAACGGTCTTGGGGCCTGCGCTGGACGAAGCAATGGGATTGGAAGATATTGTAGTGTTGGGACCAAAGGTGGTCTCCCCATCGTGATCGTGGCCAACATCAGTGTTCGTCGTATCAGGTGCTGGAGGAGGTGGTGATGGAGGTGCTTGCGCTGCCTGCAGAGCCTCCATCGCTGCGATCGCATCTTCCTCTAGTCAAATATCAGTGTTTGCCACTTTCGACGGGGCACGCTCTCACCTGCTCGGCGTGCCGCAAGCTGGAACGACGCGTCCCCAGGAGCCTGGGGCCAGTCCGTCGTGAGCGCGTGCATGTTCATCACGTACAGCCAGCTCGCAAAGCTTTCGTTGAACGTTCCCAACGCGTCGCTCAGATCCTTGAGACCTGACACGTTCGCCTGGAGTGCCTCCATCTCATCGAGTAGTTCGCCGAGGGCGGGTTCGAGGAACCCAAGGCCATGCGGGGCATCTGGATATTGCCCAGAGCGCGACAAACGAAACAGAGAGCCTTGTGAGAGACGGCGAAGAGGCGTCCTATGGGGTGTTGGGACTGTGGTCATTTTCTACCCATAAATCTGAGGGTCCAGGCTGCGAGCAGGTGATGGTCGTCGGACGAAACGTTTGGCGCCGGCTCTCGCTGTCTACGCGCTGCTTTACATGCAACCACCACCTTCGTTCTGCAATCATCACTGGTTCGGGGGCTCTGCACTGTTTTTCTGTCTCATTGGATCTCGTCCTTCGCGTCGACACACTGCACGTTCGCTCCTCCATCGTGTGCTTTGGCTGGCGTCGGAGTGCTCTCGTTGCTGGAAGAACAGATTTTCGGCTCGTCTCGACCTGAAGAGCGCAGCGACCGCAGAAAACTTCCCGGCCGCCTTCAGTACCTCAGTGTCGATGTTGAGAGTGCGCTGAGCCGTGCCAGAAGGATGCCGTGGTCGGTAGTGTGTTTGATGTGATCTAGCACTAATCCCCAGGCTAGCTGCCCCTCTTCGTCCGGGGACCGCATCCCTGCTGCTCGACCCACAAGGCACGCCCTCCGTTGATCGTATGGTCAATTTATCCCCCATAGGGTGCCACAGTGCTTCCGTACACTCCAGGAGAACTTTACAGTTCATCCGCATGCCCACCGACGAATCGCCGTGAGATCCAGCTCGCCCACTTCCAAGGCTGGACGATGCCATCTTCCCGCCGGTTGAGCACGACGACCACGGTATATATACCCAGACCCTCGGTGCCCGATAAACTCCCTTCGACCATCCTCCTCGATACGCAATGGCAGAGACAGTGACTTGGCTTGCTACCGGGTGCGCCGTCCCACGATCTCGAACTGGGCGTGGTATACTGATCTTTGACCAGTAATTCTCGCGGTATTGGTCTCGAGGTGGTACGGCAGCTCTTGACGTCCCCGTCAAACACCGTAATCGCTACTTGTCGCACGCCTGAGAAGGCCACCGCGTTGCATGCACTCAAAGACGACGCAAAGGGAACTCTACACATCCTGCCATTAGACATCAGCAGCCAAGATTCCATTGACGGGGTGGTCAAGCCGGTTGCAGACATCCTTGGCACCAAGGGGCTTGATTACCTGATCAACGGCGCAGCCATCGTGCGTATACCTCGAAATGTCACCGTTGTGCCCTTTTCTAAACAAATCACATTTCAGACGGAAGGAGACGACAATGCATTCAAGTTCAGCTACTCTGGATTCATGGACTCATTACAGACCAACGTTGTCGGACCAGCGTACCTGTCGCAAGTACTGTTCCCGTTCCTGGAGAAGGGAACACGGAAAACCATCGTGAACTACACGAGTGGACTTGCGAGCATCGGCCTTGACTACGGCGCGAAGAACGCCACGTACAGCATCAGCAAAATTGGCGTCAACATGCTGGTATGTGCTAGCTGCCGTTCTCCTGTTCTCCCGTTCCGTGAAACTCACGCGTCGGCAGACGTACAAACAAGCGAAGGAGCGGCCCGATTTTGTGGTCATCACGGTGGACCCAGGGTGGGTCAAGACCGGTGAGTGCGATCGCGTCGAAGCGCCTGAGTTAAGCATCCTGACAAGTCGCTAGACATGGGCGGGAGCAACGCGATGCTCTTCCCGCACGAAAGCGTGGAGGGCGTGCTCAAGCTCGTCGCGTCTCTTCAACCAGCCGACTCCGGCAAATTCTACAGATACGACGGTGTCGTTCTGCCGTGGTAAACAGTATTTTGAAGCACAAAAGGCATGCATTCCCCGCTGAAATATACCTTGCTCGACCAATAACACGCGAGGCATTGCAAACTGCGCGAATGGCACGTGAGAACAGAACGACGCGAAGGCGCTTTCGGGTCACAACTTTGTCCTTCCGTGTCGTGATTCCTGCTCCTTCGCGGTCTTGCCGAACGCGCCGTCGAGGGCAAGTTTCCTTCTTTCGGATAGCGTGTATCCGAGTTCCTGCAACACCTCCTCGGTATGTTGCCCTGGTGGGAGCGTACCATCGCGCGTGTCGTACCCGCACCGGCAGCTCGCCGGTGTCGCAGGGGTTCTCGACAGCTGTGGGTGAGGTACTGGTATACACTGAAGGCTTGGCCTTGACGAATTCCTTGAGGAAGATGCCAATTGTGCAGCTTCAGCGGGACTGAGTACGGGCAGTGCGCATGCGTCGGAGCCTTGGTAGCCGTTTGGCTCAATATTTGAGCTTTGAGACTAATGCTAGCTGGCTCACCGTGGAATATTGCCGCCCAGTGATCTCTGTGATACAGCCGGAAGCCAGCCTCGAAGAGTGCCTTCATTCGTGGCCAATTCGTGTTGTCATAACGGTTCTCTACCGTTGGTACCCAGCTGGCGCTCTTGACGAAGTCAGACGGGAGAGCAGCGAGAAAGCGTTCGAGGAACGCTTTGAAGAACTGAGGTTCTAGGCAGCCTATGGACATCCACCGGCCGTCGGCGCAGGTATATACATTGTAGTAGGGTGCGCCGCCGTCGAGCGTGTTCGACATCCGCGTTGTGGGGGCAGTTGAGGTCACAGGCGGGGACGCCGGAAACGAGGGGTTCGAGAATAGAGGCGTCGGCGGGCTCATCGCCGTGGTCAACGGGTACGACGCGACATATCGGGAGCCTGAGACCTGTGTTCGGTCGGTGATTTTCTCGTTGCGAGAGCAAGCACACAACTGACCATGTCTGTGCCGACGACCTGCCCAAGGCCGCTTGTCTGCCGCTCGACGAGCGCCAGCAGGATGCCAAGCGCGCAGGTGAGGCCCCCACCTGCGAAGTCCGCGAGGAGGTTGAGGGGAAAGGCGGGCTTGTCTGAGTCGCCCGGAAGCATCTGCGATCGTTGTGAAACGGCGCGGTGCGACATTGCCAAGGCGGTCTTACCGACAGCACGCCGCTGAGGGCGAGGTAATTGATATCATGGCCTGTTAGACTGAGGTCAGCGTGTACGACGACCATCGAGCAGCAACGCGACGTACCTGCCATGTCCTTGTGCGGGCCTGAATCGTATCAGGAGAGCCGTGAAGATAGGATCATACCGTGCTGACCTGAAGGAGGAAAACTGCGCCGTCGAAGTTCCCTGGTCAGTGGAGCTCCATACGCGCCGTTGCGCATCCGACGCACCCAGCCAATCGCGCATACACAAGCCGCCTGTTCAGCCCCGCCTCCCCCAGGAACTCCTTTGGTCCCAGCCCGAGTCTCTCCATCACGCCGGGGCGGAAGGGGTCGATGAGGACATCCGCCTGAGCGATCAGGCGGCGCGCGACCGCGCGCCCGCCGGGCACCTTGAGGTCGAGCGCGGCGGAACGCTTCCCGCGGCAGAGGATGTCCGACGACGCAGACGAGGAGCCCGGGCGGTCGATGCGCACGACGTCCGCGCCCCAGTCCGCGAGGACCATCCCTGCAAAGGGGCCCGGCGCGAGCCCAGCAAACTGCCTCCGCGGAATTGAAACAGTGACAATGAGAGGGTGTAGCCGCATGAGACCGGAGGGGTGTGTGCCCACCTCGACTACGCGCACATGCCGCAGAGCCATCGTCAGCAGAGATGGTAGGGAGGCGCGAGACTCTGAGACCGGGAGGTGCGAGGAGGTGCCTGGAGGTGCGAGGTCGTTCAGAGCAAGCCGTACCGGTCACTGCGAGATGCCGGCCGCTCGCTTGAATTTCACAGGACGCGACGATATAGCGGACGATCACATCTAGATATCGTCGAGCATGACCTCTGAATTCAAGCCTGGTAATGGAGTCAACGGACGTGAGCGACTGTTCGTCGTAGTCAATGGAGGAAGGAAGAGAAAGCAGTGTGCAGGTGAACGCGAAGCGCGCTTCGTGCTTTCAAGCTCTACGCGCGACCATCATCTCTCTCTCATCGTCTGGCCAGCCATGTTGCACTTCGCCACTTCTAACATCTCCGTCTTCTGTCGAAATCGTCCATAACGCGAGGGCGAGACGATATCAAGCCTGCCTGTTCTTTTCTGCGTCCAGACGACAGGCCCCTCTCACCCCGGATGGCTGGCTGCTGCCTTGCACGAAGAAATTTCGGTCAAGCGAGGTGATGTGCGCGAAGAACCCCCCTTAAGCACAAGTACAGTGGTTTAGTGGAACAGATACAGAGTTTTTGGTACCAACGCATGGCGAGTCCGGAGAACCTCGTGCATCCATTCGCTCCCGCTCATGGCTACCATCAGGTGCACCTCCGGAAGCAAACCCGGACTGAGACGCGTCGTTCGCCACGCGTCGTCCTCTGTGAATGGCTGTGAGCAGATTGCGGTGAGTTCTCGCGTATTCTTGAAGGGCTCCCCTTCTATATCTTTATGGGGTGCGCAGTGCACGCTATATGCGCGTATCCTGGCGACGCTTCGACACGCTGCTCGGATGTCCCATCCCTCATATACGGAGATGTAGTGTTGCGCATGCGCCACATAATGGTGACAGCTCGCTGATCTCTTCATTAATGCTGCGACTGTCGAGTCGTCGGTCGTCGACACCTCAATGACTATGACT
The DNA here is from genome assembly GCA_001969225.1 of Ceriporiopsis andreanae CBS 279.92. NCBI lineage: Eukaryota > Fungi > Basidiomycota > Agaricomycetes > Polyporales > Meruliaceae > Ceriporiopsis > Ceriporiopsis andreanae. The sequence goes on along the minus strand of ALYI01003731.1, from coordinate 25,343 downwards.
GATGGCGTCCTCATCCCAGGTTACACGCCAATCGTAACTCCCCCTCTCGCGTTGACAATGCGGACAACACGACGTCGGACGAGACCAATAGGATATCCTCGGACTGGCAGCAGCACATACATCAACGATCAATGCTCAACATTCAATCCTACTCGTCGAACGGCCTATAAGCGTCCCTCCCGCCATCTCACTTTGCCTGCGACGAGTGCATACACGCACAGCATCTGCCCACTACCGCATCGCAGCCGTCGCAGGCTGCCGCTGTGTTCCTCTGCATGCCGGACGCCTGCCGTCGAGCCTGGCCGGCCTCGCGCACACGACACCATCTGCGTCACCCGCAAAGTTTTAGATTTTAGACAACGGCGGCACTATTTTCGGCGCCGCCGTCCAGTGTCCACTAATCTGGGATCAATTCGTGATCACATAATTATAGCATGCTGCATCGAACGTCCAAGGCGTGAATTACGCATCAATGTTAGCATGCCGGTGAGCGTAGGTTTGCTTCCGCTTTTCGACACCGCAGTAAATTTCTGAGCGCCTGCGTCTATTTTCTGCGTAGGGCGTCCGCGAGGCGAGGCGGGAGGGTGCATGACGTACGAGGACCGACGGCGCATGCGAGCGATACGTAGCGCGAGAACCGCGAGATGGGGGCGTACGCGAGCTTGGAGACGCACCCCGAGATGGCCGTCGCCGTCGGCGCACCCTGCAAAGAGGCGACCTTCTTCGCTTTGCGCTGCTGGCCCTATGGGGCTCGCCACGCCATCAAATCAACAAAAACCGCCAAAACAGCGCCAAAATATCCATCCACATCTCCGTTTTTTCGAGCACATTTTCCCAGCTCATCAGTTCCATTTCCATTTTTGATTTCGATTTTTCTGCGAACCGGCGTCGGTTGAACCGTTCGCTGCGAGAAGACCTCAGGTTCGTTTTTAGAAGAGAGGCTGGGATCTCGCTCGGAAGACGCGATCACGTCGAAGAAGCCAGCCGTGCCTCTCTAGATGACTTCTGCCGCAGGCGCCACGTTCTCGGTGCAAACGTCCTGGGCGGGCGGAGGGGGTGCCAGCGACCGAGGCCTCGAGGCGCGCGAAAAACGGAGGCGCCCGGGGGCGGGAGAATGATGCTCATCGCTGGCGCCCGGACGCCTCGATCCCTGGGCATGGCACAACACTGGCAGACGGCAGACATCAAACTCGATGCAGATGAAGGGTCGCTTGGCGGGACGGCGGCGCGTGTTTTCGTGAGCAAGCAGCTCGTTGGGTGCGTTTTTTTCGTCGAATATTTGATGGTCGTCGTAAAGTTGAGGAGGGTCCGGGCTTGGGCGTGCGTTGAACGTTGATGCCCGAGCGGGATCATTGGCAAGGCGTCGTGCGCCATGTGCCATGAGGTGGGGTGGGGGCCGCGGGGCTGACACATGCGCGCCGTCATGATGCACGGAGCGGATGGGAAGAGGGGAGCGACTGTGACAACGGCTGGCCGGGAGCGCAAGGCGACCTATGAACGGGCGTAACGTGCGCACTGCACGGTGCGTCCTGCAGTGCGATTCTGGCGTGCCTTATATCCATGGACCGTGGAGGCGACACACGACACACGGCACGCCACGTCACGCGACCGTGCCCTGGCGTGTCGTGTGCGGTGTGTGATGTGCAGGGTGCGGTGCGCAGTGCAGATCCCCGCGAGGCGCGAGCTTTCGCCGAATTTGTTGCTTGGAGGTGCAGAAGAAGAGCCCGGGAGGTACAGAAGAAGGACCGGGAGGTACAGAAGAAGAGCCCGGGAGGTGCACCGTGCAGAGGAAGGCGGAACGGGGCGGCGCCGATCCGTGTGTGCTGCGACCCGTGGGCGTTGCAGGTCGCGCGGGTCGTCTTCTCCTTCGCCTTCATCTGCGCGCGTGTGCGGATCGCGTGGCCGTCGACGAGCACCTCGGGGAGTGCCGTGGATCGACGGTGGCGCACGTGTATGCATGTTCCTCGCAGCCGTGCGGGGTGGTCGCGTGCAGCGCGCATCGACCCTGGGTGGCTGGGATGTCCAAGAGACACGTACCTCCGGTGGCGCGCGTGTATCCCTATTCCTCGCAGCGGTGCAGCGTCATCGCGTGTTTACTATTCCTTGTCGCGGTGCGGCGTCGTTTCTCGTAGCTGTGCAGGGTCTTCGCGTGCGGTGTGGGATGCAGGACAAGCGACAAGCGACGCAGACCCGTATGTTCCGCACATACTTGTACTCGCGCGGCTTTCCGCCCTTTCGCCCTTTCCGCACGCGCGGCGATCGAGGACTAGCTCAGCTAAGGGTGCGGAGGGAGCGGATGCGGTGGGATTGAGGCGCACCGCGTTCGAACGGGAATACGCACCGCGGTGCGCGCGTGAATTGGTACGCGGTATCGGAGTGTCCGCTCTGACATTGACACTAATATCAACGTCAACATTAGGACCCTCGAAGAGTGAGTACTTCCCGATACATCGCGTCTCAACTTACTACCTTCCAGTGCATCAGGACACAGAATGTGGCGGGGTAGGGTGGCTGTGGACAAGAAACAAGGACCTAGTATGTTTCGGTTCCGCACATACTTGTACTTGTGCCCGCGCCACTCTTTCTACGCAGGACACAAGCCGGCGTGCGGCTTCGGTTGGAGGGGGTGCGGCGCTCGCGGACGAAAGAACCTGGCACAAACGAACCACACCACGCTATTCTCGTACATATCCACATACCTCCAAGCATCAAACGTGGCGGACAAGATGAACCGACGACGGCCGCGTGCGCGTGCGCAGGGCCAGTTTAATCTTTAGCTATAGGTGGTGCCGCAGCCCGCTCATAAGGAAAGACGAAAGAAGCCCGCGAATGAAGAATAAGGGTACGTAGGGTTCAGCTATTCCTAGCCCAGATAACGTATAACCGTCTGTGACAGGAAGCACTGCTACGCCCGTTACTCGGTATTAGTGTTTGGCGAGGTGCTGCGCTTTTGCGAAGCTGGGAGGGGTTGTGTAAGACCTGGAAGAGCTTTAGCGTATACCTGGTAGTGGAAGCTGGAAGACTGGAAGCCACCACTTCCCGCGGGTCGTCCTGGGACCTGGGATACGAGTCTCGCCTCGTACGAGCCAGGCAACACCATACGTATCATATCACTGCCGCTGCGTCATGGATCAATACGCGCGGGTCGAGTCGTGAGTTGCATTCCGTCCACCATTCTTCCCTACTTACGCCAAGCGTACCCATCACCAGCTGACGCGATTACGGCCTGGCACGCACCCACGCACAACAAAAGCCATCATCCAACGTCGAGCACGGGAAGCGGTGTATACTCCACATATCATTATATTTATTATTAGAGTTGCTTGGGCTGACGCCTGACATCATACCTACCCGAGAAGCTGGCTCGCGGTGCGGTGCGAATTATGTATGTGGGCAGGCGCACGCTCTCACAATCCCCGCCCGCTATTTATGCTATCCGCCGTGCGAGATGAGACGGGTGAGGGGGCCAAGGACAAGGACGCAGGCGGCCAATGATATCATGGGGATCTGGATTGGCTAGCGGACGCAGGCTGGTGGTCGCGCCAAGGACGCAGCGGATTCAGGTGGTCGGCGGCGTACAATGCAAAGTCCCCGCCCGCGGGGGACGCAATGAGCTCCTGTCCGCGCAGTGACTAGTGAGGTTTTATATATATGGGGCGGGGGCGCGGTTTGGTCCCGCGCGATCGGCGACGGTGTGTCGGGCGGGCCACATGAGAGCGAGGGCGAACGCGGTCTCACGCTCGCCACCACTGGCGCTTGGGCGGGATCTCAGCCTGCGCATGGGCGCAATCAGGAGAGCGTAATAGAGCGTCATGCAGCGCGTGCCGTGCTATTTTCGTGCGGGGGTGTTCCCAGGGTGCGATCGGGCGGAAGGGGCGTTGAGGGGCGTTGAACGTTGGGGGGGCGAAGAGGACGAGAGAGAGAGGGTTGGAGGCGACGAGGGTGGCGACGACGTCGGGGGCGACGGGAGCGTAGGGCGCGACGGCCGACGCCTCGTCCGCAAGTCCTATCGCGCGTCCGCCCTTCCTCGCGAACCGGCTCGCACACGCACCGCGGATTACAGCCAGGCCGCGCGCATCCGACCCGATATTCTTGGACGACGCAGCCAATGGGAGGCCTCGGCAGGGATGCCGGGTTATGTAACCGCCCCGTTGGGGGTGGCTAGCGGACCAATGTGCGCAAGAGCCGATCTGGGACTGACGACTGACGGAGTTTGCTGGGCAAAACCGCGATCAAATGGCGTGAAATGAACCGTCGGTGTTACTCAACGCGCGCGGCGGCGAGGGAGGCGCATTCCTCAGCGTGCCGCACCCTCCGAGGGCACCACCGCGACCGCATCACACCTGCCTTGGCGGTCCTATCTCGCGCGATGTGAAGCGTTTTCGAGATCGCACTCGGTTTTGAGGAAGATGTGTGTGACCGAAGACGGCCGACGGCGTACTAGGGTTTATGAATACGGTCGATGCCACCGCCGAAACATTCAAGGTTCGCAATCCGACGCACGCAACAATACACCACCACCAGCGGGCCCCCAGCGCCGCGACCGGCGTAATTTCGAGGGAGCCGTGCTCGCGTGAAGATCCTACTGCGTCCGTGCGCGCGACGAGACGAGGCGCTGGCGGGCGCAAGACGACGCTATCGGACCGGTTCGACGGCTTCGTTGACGTCGCGCGTGGGCGTGGAAGTCGATTGAGGCTAAGTATACGTCGCTTCATATGCAATGCTGAGAGCGCACAACCACGATATTATTCGGGCGTGCCTCGCTTACGCTGCGGCGTTCATTCTTGTGTAGTCATCGAGAGCCGTTCAATGCCCGTGCGCGAGGGAGGGAGAGAGAGAGAGACGGCGGACGGCGGACGGGGCAATCATGCATCAGACGTATCTCGCGAGCATCTGGGGTGGGTTGACTTGGGGTGATGGTTGTTAGCGACCAGGGACGTCGACCTATTGGTCGCTGACGGACGTCGGGCGTGTTCGCGCACACGACCTACCCGCCATCGTCAAGAAGAACAGTTGGCGGCGCACGATGGCCAATATTCGCGAGAAATGATATTGTTGGCAACTGATTCGAGCTGTGAAGCGGGTGATGGTGGCCGGTGATTCGCAGGTGGCGCGAGGGCACTCTGGCGAGTAGGAAGACGGGGGTTGTTTCATTGGAGGATACGAGGGAAGGGGGGTGCGGAGGGTGGGGGCATGCAGGAATCCGTGCAGCCGTGCAGTTCCGGTGATAGAGCGCGAGCAGGATGGGCGAAATGACCGCAGGGTTCGAGCGCGCTCGAGCGAGGGACGAAAACCCGATCTCTGCTCAGATCTCCGAGCAAAACTGGACCCCGCCCAATACGGCAGTTCTGCACGAAAACTGCCCGTCGCCTGAAGCCGGGATCGGAGATTCGTCCGATTCGATTTCCGGAACAGATTTTTCGAGGGGAGGGCTGACGTGTTTGTGCGTGTTTGATACTTTTGATCTGCGGCACTAGCGGGTTGGAATATAAGGTCCCGAGCTGCTCTCGACGCCGTTCATCCCCTTCTCCCCTCCAACCACCACATTGCTGCCGTCGTCCTCCTCCCTGCTCATTTGAGCACCTCCGCATAGACAGCCCTCTTTGGGTTCTCCCCCCTCATCTCTCAACTCGCGTCCTCCCCGTTTTCGCCCTTCTCCGACCATGTCTGCAAACGTCGAGAAGGAGGCGGGCTCCACGGAGCCTGTCAAGGATACCAACCAGCCTGAGGCTCCCGTTGAAGAAGTCAAGAAAAAGCGGGAGTACAAGGATTTCGGTCACGAAGAGGAAGCAGCGACTCGTACGTCAACGGCGCTTTTCACTCGATTGACGCGTGACGGCTGACCCCCACCCACAGACGCGAAAGTGGACATGTCACAGGTTCGTTCGGTTGCTTTTTGCGCAGGCCACATGCGCGGTGTGCTCACGGTGCTTTCCAGATCCAACTTCGCGCGGAGGATCTATACGACAAGGACAAGGTGGACTTGGAGACAATCGTCGTCGACGACGTCTTCAAGCTCCTGCAATGTACAGAAGCGGGTTTGGACGACGCCGAGGCGACCCGTCGTCTCGAGCTGTTCGGTCCCAACAGGCTGGAGTCGGAGGAGCAGAACGCGTTCTTGCAGGTACGTCCCTCGCTTGGATAATCCTAGAAGCGCCCCTGACCTCCGCCCCAGTTCCTCGGCTTCATGTGGAACCCCCTTTCCTGGGTCATGGAGGCTGCCGCACTCGTCGCCATCGTCGTCTCGAACGGCGAGGGCATGCCGCCAGACTGGGAGGATTTCATCGGTATCGTCTGTTTGCTGTTCGCCAACTCCCTCATCGGTTTCTACGAGGAGCGGAACGCGGGAAACGCCGTCAAGGCCCTCATGGACTCGCTCGCCCCCAAGGCGCGCGTAAAGCGCAACGGCCAGTGGAAGGAGATTGAGTCTGCGGAGCTCGTCCCCGGAGACATGATCGCGTTCAAGATTGGTGACATCGTCCCCGCTGATTGCCGTCTCGTCGAGGCCGTCAACGTCTCCATCGACCAGGCCGCCCTCACGGGTGAGTCTCTTCCCCAGAGCAAGAAGGTCGGAGATCAATGTTTCTCGTGAGTACTCGTCGCGTCCGCTACATCTACGCGATTCTGACTCGCGCTTTCAGTGGTTCCACCTGTAAGCAGGGTGAGGCCGAGGGTGTCGTTATCTCCACCGGTCCCAACACTTTCTTCGGTCGCGCTGCGTCTCTCGTCGGTCAGGACGATGACACCACCGGTCACTTGCAGAAGATTCTCGCGCAGATCGGTTCTTTCTGCCTCGTCGTCATCGGTATCTTCATCATCGCCGAGATCTTCTGTCTCTACGCCGGCTTCCGCTACCACTACCGTCGCGGCATTAACGATATCCTGGTGCTCTTGATCGGTGGTATCCCCATTGCCATGCCCACTGTCCTGTCCGTCACGCTCGCCGTCGGCGCGCAGCAGCTCGCGAAGTACAAGGCCATCGTCACCCGTATCACCGCTATCGAGGAGTTGGCGGCCGTCACCATTCTGTGCTCCGACAAGACGGGTACGCTCACCACCAACAAGCTCACCATCGATAAGACCACCCTGAAGACGTACGGCCCCTTCTCCGCCGACGACGTCATCCTGCTCGCCGCCTACGCCTCGCGTACCGAGAACCAGGATGCGATCGACTCTTGCATCGTGGGTGCCATCGGCGACCCCGCCCGCGCGCGCGCCGGCATCAAGCTGCTCGACTTCAAGCCGTTCAACCCCGTCGACAAGCGTACCGAGATCACGTACCGCGAGGAGTCGTCGGGCAAGCTGAAGCGTGTCACCAAGGGCATGACCGGTATGGTTATCGAGCTGTGCACGCGCAACAAGACGGAGGAGCTCGAGAACCGTCTCGAGGCCGATGTCGAGGAGTTCGCGACCCGTGGTCTCCGTGCGCTCGCTATCGCGTACGAGGAGCTCGACGGCGACGACTTTGAGGCGGAGGGCAACGGCTTCGAGCTCATCGGTCTGCTGTCCATCTTCGATCCCCCCCGCGACGACACCAAGCAGACCATCGACGACGCCATGGCGCTCGGTGTCAAGGTCAAGATGGTCACCGGTGACCAGCTCGCCATCGCGAAGGAGACGGGCCGTCGTCTCGGCCTCGGTGACCACATGTACCCGGCGAAGGTCCTCAAGGACGGCCCCGAGCCCGGCGGACGGTTCAACACCCTCGACCAGATGATCCTCGACGCGGACGGCTTTGCGGGTGTCTTCCCCGAGCACAAGTACGAGATCGTGAAGCGCCTCCAGGGTCTTGGACACTTGTGTGCCATGACGGGTGATGGTGCGAACGACGCCCCCGCGCTCGCGCGCGCCAACGTCGGTATCGCCGTCGAGGGCGCCACGGACGCTGCCCGCGGCGCGGCCGACATCGTCCTGACTGAGCCCGGTCTGTCCACCATCGTCCACGCCATCCGCGGCTCGCGCGTCATCTTCCAACGCATGCGGAACTACTCGATCTACGCGTGCGCGGTGACGATCCGTATCGTCGTGTGCTTCTCGATCCTCGCGTTCGCGTTCAAGTTTGACTTCCCGCCGTTCATGGTGCTGATCATCGCGCTGCTGAATGACGGGACGATCATGACGCTCTCGGTTGACCGCGTGCTGCCGTCGATGACCCCGGATAGCTGGAACTTGCACGAGATCTTTGCGTATGCGCTGGCGTACGGGTTCTACCTCACTCTGTCCACGTACGTCTCTTCGTTTGCTCATATGTTTGATCGGTGCTAACGCGTTGTCTTGCAGCATCGCGCTCGTCGCCGTGTGCATCCGGACCGACTGGTTCCACCGCAAGTTCGGCGTCACGTTCACGAACGGCGCGGTGACCGCCGCGGGCGACCACAACGACCCGAAGCTGCACACGGTCGTGTACCTCCAGGTCGCGATCATCTCGCAGGCGCTCATCTTTGTGACGCGGTCGCACGGCTGGTTCTTCATGGAGCGGCCGTCGACGGCGCTGTTCTGCGCGTTCTGCCTCGCGCAGCTTGTTTCGTCGATCATTGCGGCGTACGGCGACTGGGGCTTCACGCAGATCTCGGGGGTGGAGGGTGGCTGGATCGGTATCGTTTGGGTCTGGGTACGTGTTCGCCACTTGTGTTGGGTGGGGCGGGTTGCTGACTGACGTGGTGATTGTAGAACATCGTGTGGTTCGCGCCGATGGACCTGATCAAGTTCGCGATGAAGGCGACGATCATCAAGTGGATCCGGGAGCGCCACCTGCGCGCGGTCGAGCTCGAGACGAAGCAGGCGGCGGCGGGCGTGCCGATCACGCGCACGCAGTCGCGCGCGGCGAGCATCCACGAGAGTCTGTACTCGAACCGCGTGAGCTTCCTGCGGCGCGCGGCGCACAAGGTGGGGTTCAGGCAGAAGGTGTCGGTGAAGCCGGAGGAGTTGAGGCGGTTCTCGAGCATCCAGGCCGCGCAGACGGGGTCGGTGCTGGCGCGCCACCCGTCGAGGCCGACTGCATAGATGCGCCCGCCCACGTACCCGCGCTCTGCCGCCCCCCGTCGACAATGGATACCCGTCCTGGTCGTGCCGCGTGGGTATCCCCGTCTCATGCATGGCCCCAAATCGCCATCTCGTATAATCCCGCATAACCATATTCTCATTCACGCAATCTCCCCCTTTCATGACTCGCCATTCCCCCCCTTTCATGACTTGAGACGTGTGGTGCTGGTAGTAATATTCTTTTTTTTACGTCGCACTCATTGACATTGACACCGACACACCCATCGACGACCCATTACTACGTTACAACGGAAATCTAATATAGAGCAGTGAAACCAACCATCGAGTGCGAGACTGAGTGTGTGATTGTGTGATTCTTGAAGGTTGAAGGTTGAAGTGTGAGTGCCTTGAACTTGCAATTGGAACGGTGACGACGACGACGATGATGATGGCGAGGTTGGTGAAGGTGAGTAGCGCGTGCGCGTCGTCGGTGATTGCTCAGGTTATGTCCGTCATTGTACCTCCTAGCGGCCTATGTCTCCTACTTGGCTGCCGTCGTCGCTGGTGCCTGTCTTCGCGAAGACGACGGCGACCTTTGTGGGTAGGGCGTGTCTGCGATCGTGCTCGCTCACGCTGTGCGCGCCACAGCGGCACGGCCTATGTCCGCTGCCTTGGCCGCCGCCGTGCTCGCTGGGCATGTCAGCCAGTGTCAGCCTTGTGGAGATAAGCGGCACGTCGGGGCCTGTCGCCGCACGGTCGGGAGCGCCGTCGGCCGCCTCTGGGCGGTGGGAAAGTGGTGGCAACCGGGCGCCTCCCATTTTCTGCGTCCGTTTCATCTTTTCTTCGACCGGCTTGACTATTTCTCTACCGCTCTTCGAGCTGCCTGAATCATTCACTCGTGGATATAGAAGCACAATGGCGGCCGCGGCGACTCTGGTCCGCGCATGTGGACCACTATGTACATCATCGCTATCCATGCACGCCATGATGCGCCACGAAGGGAAGGCACGCTTGTGAGTTTCTCCTCCGGTTTTTTGCAGCAACGGACGATTTGCGCTTTTGCGATTTTGTGATTTTGCACCCCGCGCGCCCGCGCCGTTCTGTGGGACTCACGGTCGCTGCCCGACGTGGCCCAGCTCCTCGCCGTTTTTACCCTCCCGTTCGGTGCTAGCAGGAAGTGCGGTCGAGGCGGGGCGTCGGGGTCGTGTGCATCATAAATGCATATAATTACCGCCGCCGGCTGCTGGCATCTGGCAATATAGATGTGGATCTCTGCGCTCGGCACACTCAACGGGTTTTCAGCCACTCACGTCGATGGCGGAATCCGCGCATGCCGACAGCGCGCGAGCCGAGGCTGTCTGCACGCATTCTTGCGTTTGGGCACCTTTTCGCATTACGCTGCAGGTCTGACAACGGGGGTGGGCGGGACGGCATTTTGCTTCCTGATTGATTGACGTTTCTGTTTCTGTTTGCCTCGGCAGGGACGCTCTCGTCGATCTGAGATAGATTCACCGCGCGCCGGGGTTCTGTGCTCAGGGTGGCACATCTCAGGGCGTATCCAGATAGATTTGCCACCGGCCACCGTGGTTCGACTGCCGTTTTGGTGGGCAGGACAAGGACGAAAGGACGAATCGTATCCCCACAGAGGATACCCCGGTTTGCGCAGTCCCCGTATGTGCGGCCGGTTCGCTTTCGCGGGGTGGCGCGACTCGCAAAAACGGGAACAGGACCCCTTTGGAACGCGTACGCGACGGCGCGAACCTGGGGTTCTGTACTTAGCAGCGGCACGTTTTGTACGTCTATCACTCTTCGCAGGCCGCAGTATGATTAACATTGCAACATAGAGTTTTGTGGATTGCGCTTCCCGCCGGGTAGAAGACGATGACGTCTTCGCCGGGTTGTGGGTTTCAGTCCCGTTCTTTGTCCAAGCCATACCCCGGAGAAAGCTAGGAGGCTGTGCAGCGTTCTCCAGTACCCCGCTCGATACCCCAAGTGCCTCGCCTCGCTAGGCGTGAGCGACGCTGTCTACCTCCGGTACCTCTCTGGTCGCGCAGCGGTGCCCCGCCGAGCCCGCAGTGTATGGAGGCGTTAGAGCGTGTCAGACCCTGGAGGCACATTTTTCCGCTCGTCCAGGAGAGCACGGTGGAAGGAACAGGAAGAAACGGACGTAGCGGAGTGTATTTCACAGCTTGGTAGCTTCGCTATACCTTCTCAAGCGTCCCTTCGACAGCGGGTTCTGCTTCTCCCGCCTTGGCGTGGGCCTCAACTTAGCCTCAACACACACTCTCCCGCATCCCAGGTGATAGAGCGCATAGCCGCAACGACGAGCTTATTATCCGTACACGGGCGGAGGTTCTGCCACAGACTGCCAGTGGGAATTTGTGGTCGAAACAGCCGTCCGTGGGCCACACATTTGTGTCCGTGAGCATCCTCTCCCTGTTACTCAGATCTCAAATTCGATTACGAGATTATGCCTCCGCGCTGTGCGCGATAAAGCCTCAGCACCACAGCTGCGGGTTCACTGCCTTGCTGCCGCACTAAAGCCCCCGCCGCTTGTCCCACGGGCTACGACGGCGCCATGGTGCTCAGCGGGAAGGCGGGATCGCCGCGGGCCTCTCCAGATCTCAATAATGGACGTTGGTGCACGGAGGTTTTGCTTAACAAGTCAATCTGTCAGACAAAGAGTTCTCCGCGGAGTGGCCCGCGCGCTTGTGTGGCAACCCCACCGCGGAGCGTCTAATCACTAATCTGTTTGATAAACGACACAGGCAGGGTGGCATAGCAGTTGCGAGCGTGTTTCTAATATTATTGACAGCTGTGGCTGTCTACCCGGATCTTACCGTTAGTATGTTTACACGCTAGACAGGTTTGCGGACTTCTGGAGGTGCGTCTACGGCGTCGCCCTGGTTTGCCTCACTTCCTGGCGAAAACTTGCAGATCTGCAGCCACCACTTCATACACTTGCACTGGAATGTGCATGTGATTATGTCTCTGAAAGCACCGGCGGGAGACTAAGGAAGCATTTCCATCCTCTGTGGGGTTTCTAAGTGTGACCACATGGCGGACTACGGGGACGCAAGTCGATACTCCACGACAATTATGGCGCGGTCATTCCCCCATTTAAAAGACTGGCCTGGCTCGCATTGTAGCATGAGGCTTATGATCGCTGGCTCGGGACTTAGCGGCATCCTGTTCAGTGTTCGTTCGACTCCTTCAGGTGTCGCGTATGTTAAAGCGAGCAATGAAGGGCATCTTTCAGTCATCCCCCAAAAATCTCCACGAGTAAACATGTGTATGCACATTCCAGACTGAAAGTCTCACAAGGTGCAGAGCTTCGAGAGATGCAGAACAGACCGGCAACGAGACTGTTCCAGTGCGTTGGATTACCCATAAGGCAGTTGACAGATGAGCCAAGCGAACTGCTTTGTCGCGGAGCTGGCTGGGAGTAACGATGAGGGCCGGGAGTGGCGGCGCGCATGGTTGCTCTCATTTGCGGGGGTGATGGTACGCATGATCGCGAGTCTCGTGGCTGTAAAAGACCGTAGGCCCGGGCGCTTCACATGCAGACCTGTAGTGCGCCGAGCGTGTGGGCAGGCACCGGGCACGATAGGATGTACACAACACCCTTGAGAGGTATGAATCATAAGCTCGGCCTGTATATCAGCGGGCAAGCGCAAGATTATCTGGACCCGTTCATCTCAGAGCCCGCCGGGCGCAGGCGCCAATCATATGTTGAGCAATGTGTCCACGTGGCACCGACGCGAAGAGGACGTGGCCAGAGCGTCTAGCTCTTGCAGTGTTACGAGCAGCTTGGACATTCAGGTGCGTAATTTAGACGCAAGCGTCGTCTCTGAGACACTTGACAATGATATTCTAGACATCACCCATTGCATTCGAGTAGGACTGAGGGGCAGAAACGCGCTGAACGCTCCCCGTATTGAACGGTAATGGCAGCTTTCGTGTAGCACTTACACTGCTCATCGTGATCTGGACTGACATGTACACTCTTATGTTAGGCCTAGATTGGGTGGTCAATCAACTTTGACGCGCTCTCGTACAAGATGAGACGAGTTGCGGTGCTCAGCAGCCTGCTTCTGAGCACTCTAGCAGCCGCAAGCCCTCCGGTTCAAGTCGAGCTCCGTTCATCATGGCCCACGCCACCTTTCATTCTACAATTATTGTAAGCTTTTCGTTACAATCGAATTCGTTGTATTTGACTGAATTCTCGCAGGGAGGCGTTTTACGACGAGGAGCCCTACTCGTTCTTTCCGTTTCTGGATGTTCTGACCAACCCGGAGCGGACAGCATTACCGGAGTCCTCGTCAGATGAAGAGACATATAAGCTAGTGATCAGCACTGCGCTCTCAGAGGGCTATCTTTCTGATCCGGGTGAATTGGCGTCACTGGAGATGAGCCTTGCGCTGCATACTGCGCTTCCGAAGATTGAAGCTGCATACCAGTACTACGCCGATGCGCACGGTGCTGGTGCGGAATGCGACGGACAGTCCTGGGTCGATTGGTACGGTCAGGCAGTGTGCAATGCCGCGACATTGAGGAACCTGGTCGAGATGGAACTCATTGAGGGCCCTGATCATGTGGAAAGCTCGAGCAACAGGTGCGCAATGCATCTAAGGTCACCCTGAATCGCGGTCTGAAGCCGGTTGCAACAGTACATTCAAATACCCGCACCCTCGACTGCTGCCGTTCGACCATATACAGCCAGCACCAGAGACCATTCTGAACCGGCCACCTCGCACGGCGATATTGTATGCGTCTCTGACGTCGGACAACTTCAGGGAGCTGCACGAATATCTTCATCGCGCTTCCACGACTTGGGGCCCGTCAGCACCGCTCGTCGAATACGTGCTTCGCCACAAGCCGCCTACCGACTTAGGTAAACCTGGCGCGGAAGCGATATATCTCTCCGGTTATGGAGTCGCTCTTGACTTGAAAAAGATGGACTATCTGGCGCTGGACGACCGGCGACAAGGTACGCATCCATTCATCTGCATGGTACTTCGCATTGACCGTTTCTGCGTTCTGTAGGTGGCGGGTCCGACGACATCGAATCCTCCACGACCACGGAGTCAATCTACGATAGCGACCCTGTACTGACGCTCGTGCACCAATATCCCGAGAACCTGACAGCAAACGCGTCGATGCCGCTTGCGCCTGAGGAGCTGTTGAATATCGGCCTTCAAGCGACGCAGCTGCTGTACGACGCGGGTAACGAAGGCGCGTTGGCTACTCTCAAGCGCCTCACTCAGGATTTCCCGAAATATGCTCTGGACATCGCGCGGCGCGTAGTCATCGATCCCGCGCTTGAGGAGGAAGTCATGGAGAATCAGGTGAAAGCACAGGGTGGGATTAGCATGGCGTGGCTGAACGGCGTCCTTATTCCGGAGACAGACTGGAACCCATTCTCGTACGTACAATTTCTGGTTATAACCGCGTGGTGCTAAATATGGATGGTGCACAGGCTGCTGCGGTTACTCCGAAAGGAACGCGCCATAATGACCTCGATAATCGACCTGGGCTTGACGCCGGAGCAGGCTATTGAGCTGCTTACTCACAAAGCCGTGAGCGTCGCGCAGGCGGATACGGGCGTGCTGGACGGCTTATTCGACGCCAGTGACAGGCCAGAGGGTGGTGGTGTCATTGTGTGGTTCAATAACTTTGAGACTGACAAGCGGTATGAACGGTGGGGATCGGCTCTCAGCCTGGTAGGCATTTTCGCCTTTCAGATCGTATGCATGGGCTAAAGTCATTGTGTATCAGTTGCTTCGCCCGATGTACCCCGGTCAACTGCCAACTCTCAAGCAGAATCTCTTCAACGTCGTTGTTGTTGCGGACCTGTCGCGGTCGAGCACGCTCAACTTCATCGGCGGCATGATGAACAACATAATTGAACGGGGCTTTGGATACCGATGGGGCGTCGTCCCAATTTTAGAGACAGATGAAGGTAAGCCGTAACTAGCGTGCGCACACATTTCCAGCTGACAGTCGCGTGCTCGATCAGGTTCTAAGGTGGCACGACTCGTTTATTGGATGAACGAGAATTTGGGACCAGCGCGGACGATGAACTTCATCGTCAGAGTAAGTCTAACCTTTGCCTGGTCAGTATCTTGCTCAGCAATGCCTCTGTCAGGCCGCACAACTCGAGGTTCCGGTCCCATTGTTGTCTCCGACGATTGACTGGTCGGTGGCTCGCGCGGAATTCACCGAGATTGTCACCGAGTACCGCGAAAGTGGAGAGGCGCCAGAAGACTTCCCCGCTTCTGTGCACTTCGACGACATCATCAATGCAAAACTCGGCGACGGCGACCATGAAGAGCTGCTCGAGAAGGCCCAAAGATATGCGGAACGGCTGAGTATCGATTCGGCATCGTCTCCGACCGGACACGCTTTCATCAATGGAAAACACTTTGATCTTGACGATGTATGTCCAGGTTCTGCAGAGCCCTCAAGAAATAGATGACTGACATATAGCTGAAGGACTTCCTTCGTCTGATGCAAACTGAAGCCTTCGCACAACTACAGCATTTACAGGAGAAGGTATGAATGCCTACCGCGTAAATATTTTCATAACAAGCTGACAGAAGTCGCCAGCTGTATCTCGGGATTCTCTCCAACGCGGACGCACCACAAATTTCAACGTACTTCTATGACAGACCGGAGGCCAGCAGGCGCCGAAACAAACACGTTTATCCCTCCAAGGCTGCACCTCTGCAGATTTTCAGTATTTCTGACTTGCTTGAATACTCGGACTTCCCGTATATCCACGGTGCATTCATGCACCCTGGTACGTCAAAGATCAGCGCGAGACATTGTGGTGGTACAGCTAACTCGTCTCTCAGCGTTGCCCATCGAAGGCGAAGATGAGATCCACATTCCGATTACGACCTTTGTGGTTGCAGATCTTGACAGTGAACATGGCATGACTCTGGTCAAAGAGATTCTTTCCTCGATGGTAAACCTGATCGCGCACCGACGCCTTTGATTTCACTGACATTTGCATAGGCCGACGGAGGACGGTCACGCATAGCATTCGTCCACAACCCGACTGAAGCACTTCCCGAAGGAGCCGAGAAAGTTCTCAAGCTATCTTCACTTATCGGCTATCTGGCAACCAAAGGGCTCCTGCATGAGATAGGGCCCTCGCTGCTAACAATTCTTAGTCTCGGTCCAACATTCTCCTCGGGCGTGATTGATCAGGCTGTACTTGCTGCAGCTGCAGAGGGCTCATTCCGAGACTTCTTTGGAAGCGCAATGGTCACGGCTGCAGCAGAAGACGAAGATACGTACCAGCGATTCCTGAGGTCGAGTCAGTTCGTAGTGAGGAAGCTCGGTCTCAGCCCTGGCGAGAATGTGTTGGTGGTCAATGGTCGCGTAAGTCGTCCAATGTCCCGCGTCATTCATCTCTTATCAGAAAATCCGTAGGTTGTTGGACCACTCGGGCCCGGCGAGTTCATTGCAGAAGACTTCAATGACTTGACAGCGTATGAATATCGCAAACGTGTCCGGCCAGTGGCCGATGCGCTCGATGATGTATTGGACTCATTCCAGAGTTACAACGCGTACGAATTTTGCGTTTCATTCTATTCGTATTCATACTTATATGGCACGTCTGTTACAGAACTGAATACACAGATCTGGTGTCTGTGGCCTCCTCCATGATATCTTCAATCCATCTGCCAGATCCTAGCGAAGCAGGACTGAACAACGCGCCCATCAGGCCCCGCCGTCGCACTTACCAGCTGCTTGTCGGGAACTATACGTAAGTGCAGGACCAACAGACTCGGAGTCTTAATCATAGGTGATGCAGGAACTTCGAATACGGACAAAACACTACTGCTTTATTCCATTTTGGGGTGCTGTTGGACCCTGTGAGCGAGGCAGCACAGAAGTGGTCGAGTTTGATGGAGGTACGTTGACCTTCTATCTTCGAAGGCGGAAGGCGTGCTCATATGAATGCAGTGGTTGCTGAACGACCCCGCTGTCTTCATTGAATTGCATGTCAACCCGGCTAAGTATGGCGAGGTCAGTGTTGTAGCGTTGTCGCCTTCGTATCCGACTAATATCCCGCTCAGCTTCCTCTCAAACGCTTCTACCGCTTCAACGTTTCACCTAAGACCGTGTTCAACGAGAATGGGTAGGTGTTCAAGAAGCTTTCGCGAACCCTCCTTGAATTGACAACCCGTCCCAGGAACGAAGTAGGTTCGACCGTCGTTTTCCGAGGGCTACCAGAAGAACCGATCTATACTCTCGCCATGGACATTGCACCATCTTGGCTTGTGCGTCCTCGAGAGGCCCTTTACGATCTTGACAATATCCTCTTGACTGCACTGTCGAGTCAAGATCGGGCGCGGGGCGTTCACGCAGTCTTCAACCTGGACTATCTTGTCATTGGGGGTCACGCTCGTGAACATGGCACGTTCTCTCCGCCCCGTGGTTTGCAGATGCAACTGGTCCCCAGCAATAGCAACTCAACGCCTATCGCCGACACGTTGGTGGTCGCGAACTTGGGTTATCTGCAGTTCCGCACCTCGCCCGGCGTGTTCCGCCTCGAGATCCGTCCTGGAAGAGGGCGAGAGGTCTTTGAGATGGAGAGTGTGGGGAACGAGGGATGGAACTCGCCTTCGGTAGAGGACGCTGGCGACGAGGTCACTCTGATGAGCTTTGAAGGTTTGACCCTCTATCCACGAGTAAGGAGACTTCCAGGTATGGAGGGCGTGGATGTACTAGCGGATCAGCACCATGATGACAGTGTTCTCGATCAACTGAAGTCGCGGTGAGGGATCTTCATTCCTTCTCGCCAACATTTCCAGTCCTAACATGTCTGATAATAGGTTATCATCGCTATTCTCATCTAAGCCTGGCACTACGGCCGAAGTTGCTTTGGTCGACGACAACCAAGCCGAAATCAACATCTTCACGGTGGCGTCGGGCCTTCTGTATGAGGTATGTTCATTGCCGCCATTCTGACAATCCGCTTAAATTGTGCTTGCAGCGGTTCGCCTCGATCATGATACTCAGCGTTCTCCGAAACACAAACAGCACGGTGAAGTTCTGGTTCATTGAGAACTTCCTTTCACCGTCGTTCCTGGTGAGAATGGTTCTTTTGATAATTATGATCCAGCCTAAACGCCCTTGTAGGAATTTATCCCTCATTTCGCCGAGGAATATGGGTTCAAGTATGAGCTTGTGACCTATAAATGGCCCTCTTGGCTGCGTGAACAGAAGGAGAAGCAACGTATCATATGGGCTTACAAGATCCTCTTCTTGGACGTACTGTTCCCCATGGACCTCAAGAAAGTTATCTTCGTGGACGCCGATCAGATTGTCCGCGCGGACCTGAAGGAACTAGTCGACCTTGATCTCCACGGTGCGCCATACGGTTACACACCTATGGGGGACGACAACGTCGAGATGGAAGGCTTCCGATTCTGGAAGACTGGCTATTGGAAAGACTTCTTGGGCCCACTGCCGTATCATATCAGGTACGAGTTGGTAGTCGTCGAGATGTATATCTGAGGCTGATGTGTTCGTTTAGCGCACTATACGTAGTCGACCTCGTTCGCTTCCGCCAAGTGAGTTTGTCTCTCCGGAATAGTGTCTGGGAACAACACTAACCCAGTCTTGTAGATGGCAGCCGGCGTATGATTCCCTCGTATCATCGGAGGATCTATTGCTTATTTACCTCGCTTTTCAGGACATCTTGCGGAGCCATTATCAGCATTTGTCTGCTGATAAAAACTCACTCGCCAATCTTGATCAGGGTAAGTTCGACGCAAAAGCGCTGACATGCCTCCTGATTTGATATACTAGATCTGCCCAACAACCTCCAAAGGGAGGTACCCATAGTGCGTTAAACATTCGGCCTCTATAGGGATCTTTCTGACCATTGAATTACCCCTCAGTTCTCTCTTCCCGAAGATTGGCTCTGGGTACGTTGTATGCTATGATATGATTGGCTTAGCGGACTCATTTTTTTCAGTGCGAAACCTGGTGCAGCAAGGACAGATTTGATCGCGCAAAGACAATCGACCTTTGTCAGAACCCACTCACTGTGAGTTTGCATTATAGCGTTCACGATTCTGTATCGCGTGCTCATGAGCCGTTATCTTCTTCAATAGAAAGAGCCCAAGCTTGCCCGAGCGAAACACATACCAGAGTGGGAGGAATACGACAGTGAGGTCGCGCGATTCACGCGACAGCTTGCCGACAAGGGTCTCATTCAATCCGGACTCTCCGTGGCGGATGCGAACGTCTTGGCGGACGTTGGTGCAGGAAATCCGGCACACAGTGAAGAGGGGCACGCCACCGCCAATACTGAAGAGGCAATGCCAGAGGAGACACCCGAAGACCTGCCTTCCGAACATCCACAGAGACCTGCGAAGGACGAGTTGTGATGAAGTGTCAATCAAGTCTCATCCGAGTCGTAGTGTGCTCCACGTATCGAGATTATTTCTATTGGTTCTCATAGATCATACGCGTGTCATATATATCCATATTATCAAACTTCTTGACACCGCCGCGTATACTCACTCAAGATGGCTGCGAGCGAGGATGGATACACAAAAACCGATAAAGCGCCGGTCCACGTGGCGCCGCGTTTATCCCTGCGAAGCAGCGCCGAGAGCCATTCAGCCTTCGACGCTGTCCCCGACGACCACCACTACTTACGGTCTCTCAAAAGCCTATTCTACGCTAGTCTCACTATAAAGTGTGCAGAAATCATAGACCCTACTCAAATTCGCGTCAGGTCAGTTCAGCTCAAGAGGGTGACGTGGAGGTGCGTACCCAAAGTTCTCGCGCAGCTTGCGCTTAGGCTCACCTTAGTGAAACCACCAGATTCATACGCAAGACCTTCTGTTAGGGGATATTCACAACTGAAATGTTAAACTTCGAAGATGTTGAGGAGCGCGATGGTATGCCTGTTTTTATCTGTGTATGGTGCAACATTGATGTCTCGCAGGCGTTCGACTATCGTGGAACGTATGGCCCTCCTCCAGGATAGAGGCAACCCGCACAGTGGTCCCAATCTCGGCGCTGTACACGCCTTTGACTCAACGCGAAGACCTTCCACCTGTCCTCTACGAGCCTGTGACGTGCAAACCGCCTTGTCGCGCCGTACTGAACCCATACTGGTGAGGACCATTGCCTACCACGTGTTCTTG
The DNA here is from genome assembly GCA_001969225.1 of Ceriporiopsis andreanae CBS 279.92. Lineage (NCBI taxonomy): Eukaryota > Fungi > Basidiomycota > Agaricomycetes > Polyporales > Meruliaceae > Ceriporiopsis > Ceriporiopsis andreanae. The sequence continues at coordinate 5,181 of ALYI01003731.1, read as the reverse complement.
AATCTCATCCTCCCGCACAGTCAAATCGACATTCGCGGAAAGCTCTGGATATGTCCCTTCTGTCTGCAGCGCAATCCATTCCCGCCCCACTACAAGGATATATCCAACACGAATCTTCCGGCCGAACTTCTGCCAAAGTACACGACCATCGAATACACGCTTTCGCGTCCCGCGCAGGTTCCACCAATCTTCTTGTTTGTTGTCGATACCTGCTTGGAGGAAGACGATCTGAAGGCTCTGCGGGATGCTATCGTTGTCAGTCTCAGCTTGATACCGCCTTATGCCTTGGTTGGGCTCATCACTTTCGGGACCATGGTATGTCGCGCTTGGTACAATAACTTCGGAAGCTCACCTGAGGCACTCAGGCCCAAGTACACGAATTAGGCTACGCTGAATGCAGCAAATCCTACGTCTTCAGGGGTAGCAAGGAGTACTCGCCAAAGCAGATTCAAGACATGCTCGGTCTGAGCGCACAGAACCGCGCTGCTCCTCGACCGGGTCAGCCCCTCCCTCCACAGACCTTTGGCGCGGCCCGGTTCCTGCTACCGGTGCAGCAGTGCGAGTTCCAGTTGACGGGTATTCTGGAGTCGCTGGCCCGTGACCCTTGGCCGGTCGCGAACGACAAGCGTGCCCTGCGCTGCACTGGAGTCGCATTGAGCGTAGCGGTCGGACTGTTAGAGGTACGCACAGCACCCATCACTATGGTGCCACCGCTGATGTCCACTGTAGACCACGTTCCCGAACACTGGCGCCCGTATCATGTTATTCGCTGGCGGTGCTGCCACGGAGGGGCCAGGTTTGGTCGTCAGCAACGAGTTGAAGGAGCCCATTCGCTCTCATCACGACATTGATAGGGACAGCGCTAAGCATTTCAAGCGCGCCCAGAAGGTATGCCCTTCGATTTATCTAAATTTCTGGGCAGCACATTCTGACAACCTTATTGAACAGTTTTACGAGGCTCTTGCCAAGCGGGCTTCCAACAACGGTCATGTCCTCGACTTGTTCGCCGGTTGCTTGGACCAGATCGGACTGTTGGAAATGAAGTCACTGCCCAATTCCACGAACGGCGTCATAGTTCTCTCCGATTCATTTGCTACTTCCATCTTCAAGCAAAGCTACCTGCGCATCTTCAACAAAGATCCAGAAGGACAGCTGGAGATGGGTTTCAACGCGACATTCGATGTTCAAACAACGAAGGAGCTGAAGGTTTCCGGCATGATTGGACACGCGATCTCGGCGGGAAAGAAGTCTGCGTGCGTGGGCGAGACGGAAATCGGCATTGGTCAGACTTCTGCCTGGAAAATCAACACCATCACGCCTCGTACGGCCGCCGCAGTGTACTTCGAGGTCGTCACTCCCGCAGGACAGCCCTTACAGCCTGGCTCGCGCGGCCTCATACAGTTTGTTACCCACTATCAGCATTCGTCCGGTCAGCAGCGTCTCAGGGTCACTACCATCGCTCGCAACTTCGCCGAGGCGGGTTCGCCGCAGATCGCGGCTTCGTTCGATCAAGAGGCCGCCGCCGTCCTTATGGCGCGTATCGCAGTGTTCAAGGCCGAAATTGACGACTCGCCCGATGTCCTTCGCTGGCTCGACAGGATGTTGATTCGCTTGTGCCAAAAGTTCGCAGACTACAGAAAGGAAGACCCGACCAGCTTCAGACTGGGGGATAACTTCAGTATCTATCCGCAATTCATGTTCCACCTGCGTCGTAGCCAGTTCCTCCAGGTGTTCAACAACAGTCCCGACGAAACTGCGTTCTACAGGTAAGCGCTTACACGGGCGTCTTCAACCCAAAGCTTATCTTCTGCAGGCATGTACTCAACGAGGAAGATGTCAACAACTCCTTGACCATGATTCAACCGACGTTGATGTCCTACACTTTCGACGTGCCTCCGCAACCCGTGCTACTCGATAGTGTTTCGATCAAGCCCGATGTCATTCTACTCCTCGACACTTTCTTCCATATCCTGATTTTCCATGGCGAGACCATAGCTCAATGGCGGAAAGCGGGTTACCAGGAGCAAGAAGGTTACGAAAACTTCAAGGAATTGCTTGAGGCACCAGTTCGGGACGCTCAGGTAGGCGAACTTACTATCCTTGTTGCGCTGCCTGGCTGAACCTGTAACTCCCAGGAACTCCTCGTGGACCGCTTCCCGATCCCGCGTTATATTGTCTGCGACCAGGGTGGTAGCCAAGCCCGGTTCCTGCTCTCGAAGTTGAACCCGTCTACCACACATATGTCCACGGGCATGTACGGCTCTGCACCTGGCGCCGGCTCGGGTCAGGCCATCTTCACCGACGATGTGAGCTTGCAGGTGTTTATGGAGCATCTCAAGCGCCTGGTTAGTACTATGTTTCGCCACTTCACAGCACCTACTGACATTGTTCCGTCAGGCGGTAGGAGCGCAGACGAACTGATCGGATCGGGTTTCGAAGTCTATGTATTTCCACGTCGTTATGCAAGTACTATCCAATCTGTGTCATCGCGCAGGTGGCGTCGTGTTCTACCCGCGCTGTACGCCCGGCGGATCACTGCTCCTTATGGGTGTGCTCGCGGCGGTGCGCCTGAGGCTCTTGTTTTGGTCTCGCACCAGGTAGATCAACATAGATGATGTGCAATATCTTGAGCATCTCCCGAACTGCTGTTGCAGATACTCTTATTGCGGCTGTGCGCCCGTGTTCGCCGTCGGCGAAATACTGATCCTCACGACCTCTATGCGCTCACATCCCGATGCGCTGCACAGCCCCCAACAATATGCACTGGAGATCTAGCGCTGCTGGCCCGCAATGTCCGTGAGTAGTCCCTACCCGTTTTCCAGCATCGGTTGCCAGATACGACGAGATGATGATGAGGTTTCATTGCGCAGGCAACGGCCACGACCTGACGCCTTGATTTTCCATCGTCGACGAGGACGAGTACTATTAGTATGCCGGTCACCGCGCAGGGCTGTCGCATCCGTTCCGTTCTTATCGTACACACTCATATTGCCCTGGGGGTCTATTTCACTCTAATACACGTTTCATGCCCACTTCCTCAGTCTTCCGAATCGACGACACCGACCCCGCGATCCAGTACGACCCACCGGAACGATGGTTAAACCAGACGTATTCCACAGTCTATAACAATACTATTCGATACACGCAGACTAATGGCGCCTCTATGACGTTTACCTTTAATGGTGTGTCCGCCATTTTACGACTCTCTGGCAGCTTCCAACCCATTTGTTGATGCAGGAACTTCCATCCGCGGATATGGTTACGTGGAATCATCTGGCGCAGTGGCAAGATACGACCTTGACCAAAATGACACGTCGGGGAAAATATCGCCTAGCGCGACGACAACACCAGATGAACTACCACTCTTCTCCATCGGTCCACTGGATAACGGGCCACACACGCTAGTGGTCACCGCGCAGTCGGACAACTTCACGCTGTGGCTGGACTACTTAGAGATCGAGGCAGACCCTGCGGACGTCGCGTTCGAGACGGCCTTCACGGCGACGCCAAAACACCATCTTCCTGCCGGGACGATTGCGCTAATCGTCCTCGGGGGCCTGCTCTCCCTCCTCGTCGTCCTGTGTGGCGTCTTGTGGTGGCGTCGCCGTGTGAAGCAGCCTAAGCACACGCCCGGCTTCGAGATTCTGCCCGCCTCTGGTACGTCTCGGCCATCGCGCCAGTGTCTCAGCCTATTGGTTTACTGACTGTTTGGTACTAAAGATGATCAGCCGGAGAAAGGCAAGCTCGAGATGCTCCTCCGCATCAAGAACTTCGGGCGACGTGGCCCGCCGCGCTCGCGGGGACGACAGCGGTCCGAAGCGACGCGGTCGTCGACGCTGTTCACGTCGGTAATCATGCCCCCTGCTAGCATGCCTTCCGACCGATCGCGGCGATCGGGTCGCGAGCGTGTGCGATAGCCCGTTAGATAGTGATTAGAGTCCATTGATGTTTCCATTATGCATGCTTCAGCCTGTCTCATAGACTTTACCTGCTGCACCACTGTATCATAGCATAGTAGATTAAGTACCCGTCGAATATGTATCATATCATAGACCCGCTGGTGTCATGGTGTCAATGACTGTTTGTCGTCTATTTAGTGCAGTTACATGTTGGTATATCCGATATCGTCCACGCAAGGGTGCAAACTCATCCGCTCCTTCCCGCGATCCCGGAACGATGGCTTAATCAACCATATATTCCATACTAGTCTATAACAATACGATTACTGCCTGTCTTCTGAACCCGAGTATCTGTCTGTCTTCTGATCACCTGTCCCGTAATGTGTTGATGCAGGCACGTCCGTCCGCTGGTGTGGAATCATCTGGCGTGGTGGCAAGATGTGACATTAATCAAAATACGTGGGGGAGTATATATCACTGAACGCGACTATAACACCAGACTGACTGCCACTCTTCTCCTCCGGTCCCTTGGATAACGGTCTACTACACTCACTGGTTGTCACCACGCGCGACAACTTCACGCTGTGGCGTTCGATTCACGGCCATGCCAAAACTCCACCTGTCGGCGGGGACGATCGTCCTCATCGTCTTCGTCACCCTGTTCTCCGTCCTCGGCGCCTTGTATTGCGTCCTGTCATGGCGGCATCGCCGTGTGAGGCAGCCTGAGCACACGGACGGCCCGGTCGACATCCTGCCCGCCCCCGGTACGTATCGTCATCGCGTTAGTGTCTCAGCTTGTCGGTGTACTGACCGTTTGGTACTCAAGATACAGCCCCGGAGAAAGGCTTGCAGGAGGTATTCTACCGCATGAAGAACTTCGGGCGACGTGGCCCGCCGCGTTCGCCCGAACGACAGCGGCCTGAGGGCACGCAGACGTCGACGCTGTTCACGTCGGTGATCATGCCCCCTGATAGCATGCCCTCCGACCGATCGCGGCGATCGGGTCGCGAGCGTGTGCGATAGCCCATCAGATAGGGATCCATGAGAGTCTACTGGCCGCTGACCTGTGCCTACGGCACTGATACCTACCCGACCCTTTCAGCTACGGCATGGTGGAAGGAACACGTGCGACCTGTCAACCTCAGTAAACGCTAATGAGAGTCTATTGATACCAACGCCCTGCCGGGCACACCGGGACACGGAGGAACTTAGAAGGGAAATCGTGCTGCAATTACCGCAATCGAGCGAACGACACCTATCGCCTGCCGCATCGGTCGGCCTT
>ALYI01003730.1:0-25296 GCA_001969225.1 Ceriporiopsis andreanae CBS 279.92 | reverse complement strand
TTCCGGTTTTAGATGTCCGATCGAGCCTGCGAGTTCGGACATCGAAAACCGCACAGGAGTGAAAACACCGCGTAGAACGGCTGGGCACGAGACTACATATGTCGCGGTGTGAAAGCTGTTCGCAAGCTATCAACGCTGACGCCCAAGACTCGTCTCTACGCGGAGCATCATGATGTTCGGAGTCCGATTCTTCTCCGCTCGGCATCTTGCCTGCAGGCCGCCTTGACCGCGACGTGTAACGTCCGGTTGAACGACTTTCACGAGTTGCAGAGAAGGGAGGGATGAGTACAGATCTTGATAAGGTGAGTGAACAGCGGTTTGAAATGTCGGGGAGCTGATGGCCCATTCAGGAGGCCATCGTAGTCAGAGAATGGGACGATACTGGACATGAATGCGCTTCATACGCGTTCACAACGTCGAAGGCCAAAGGTGCGTATACATGTGGCACCAGAAGACTGTATTTACGTATGTTTCTAGTTTTGACACGTCCTAGATCCCCCGCGACTTATGGTTTCGACATATTCCGTTTCTTGAAAGGCGCATTCCTGCCTGCCGGATACCCACTCAGTGTTTCCCCAGGTAAGTTCAAGCTATCGTGGATGCTCTGATTGTCCACACGGTTTCACATCTATGCAGATTATTTACGGTACGGTTGACCACTATGCCCTCTTAGGCTATCCCCTCATCCGCTTACAGATATCAGATCTACAATGCTCTGCAAGCGTTCTGCAGTTCTCTCGCAAGTTTAATTGCGTCGCGTGCAGTGCTTGAAGGTATGCATAGTACGAACGCGACAGCGCAAGTGTACTTAGATGTCAATGGCAGGACACGGTGTTGGAAACGCGTCTGCATCTGCGACCGACGCGCTACTACTCACAATCGTCCAAGATATATTCAGCCGGTTTACGAGTACGTCGAATTTCAGTTCCTTCAATACAGCAACTTATTGTGCCACATCATACTAGCTATCTTCTCCGCTTATTACTTGGGGACGTCATTGTTTCCCGAAGCGAAGACATACCGGCTACTCGCCGACATAGCCAACGACGCTGCTCTCGTCCTCGACACACTATCTCCTCATTTCGCATCCTTCTCTGTTGGAGGAAGCGCGGTGTCGTACCGAGGCCTAGCGTTGTGCCTCAGCGGCGCACTGCGGGCTCTTTGCGGCGTTGCAGCTGGAGGTTCGAAGGCAGCAATCACTATGCACTTCGCCCAACCCCAAGATTCGAGTGCGTCTGGCGATATCGGAGACTTGAGCGCCAAGGATGGGAGTAAAGAGACCGTGTTAGCACTGCTGGGCATGCTGGTAAGGATCTTGAATAATCCCTGTTGGATCAGCCCGCACTCAACAATGAATAGTGTGGCTCTGCCATAATACCCTACTTGCAAGACTCACGCGCCACCTACACGGTCCTTGCCGTTCTTGTTATAGCGCACCTCCTGCTAAACTATCTTGGGGTACGCGGAGTCGTCCTGCGATCGTTCAACCGTCAACGCTGCAGCATCCTGTGGTCTGCATATCGTGGTGCACGGCATGCTGAGGAGAGCAAACGATCTCCGCGTGTACTGACTCCCACTGAGGTTGCTGCCCAGGAGTACCTCTTCGCGGCACCTTCAGCTCTACTCCATCCATTCCCCGCGGGGACGAGACGAGTGTCGGGCCATTGCGTTCTCGGTGCTCCGCTGTCTAGTATCCTAGTACATAGCGATGGATCCACACACTCGCGCACCACACTAGATGCGCGGACATTCAGCGCGCTCCTTGCCATTCACAGCAGCGAGCGATATACGCTATGGTTGCGGGCAGCCTCACAGTCACCCCCCGAGATCGTTGCGGTGCTCCAAGATGGACATGGACCATTAGACCACCTTCGAGCCTGGCTCCATGCCGCTGAGCTGGCTGCCCTTCTTCACAATCGACCGCCACCACAGCACGCAGATGACGTCCTGCGCATGATCCAACAAGCTAAGGACGTCGTTCAGGAGTGGTTCACTCCCTTCATGGACGCGGCCAGGTCCGAAGGATGGGACGTGGAGGCGGCTGGCGGAGGTCTAATCACGGGTTCTCCTCGAACCATTCGGGTAGCAGAAGAAGACAGCAAGACAAAATAGAACCATCGGATGTCTCCTAGGATGCTGAACTAGAATTACTATGTCGTTGTATGACCAGCACCCATTTCCGTTTCTAACCTGCTTCATATATCTTTAGATGACATCTACATTTGCTAACATTACCTGTGTTCAACCGTAGACGACCTCCGGCTTCAAGTTCCTTCGAAAGTCAACGGTGTTTTGCTATATTGGTGACGACAGGCATAGTATCAGTACCCTACTTGTTGTTCAAAGACACGTGAACGACAATGTTTCAGTGCGAGTTCTGACTGGCGATCTTGTCGTAGGCTGGGAGGAATGTAGGTGTGTCATAATAAGTGTCCCAAAGCTCAGTGTCGAATCGGCTGGAGAGATCACCGAATTCCACCACAGGAACGTTGTCTTGAAGAAATTGGGCGTCCCCATTAGCCATTTTCTCCTTGACGTAACTGCACAGGGACAACCGCTTGATGGGCCTTTGCCTGGTGCTTCTGAAACGGACGAAATCGACCAACGTAGGAGTATCGACGTCGCCACCGAACGTCAGCTGCTCTAAGGATGGCCATCTCAAATTTCCAACCCCCTGAGCCGCCTCCGAGCCTGCACCTCCCTCCGTTTCACAGGCCATCAGGCAGCGAAGGTAGCGGGAGGCATCACGGCCCCCAACCAACAAATGTTTGACGGAGGGGTAGGGGTCGAAAACAGGCGGTCCGTCGTATGAGCTGATGAACGTTGTTCCGATGTCGATGAGGAGGGTTTGGACCGTCGGGAAAGAGGGTGGCATGGCATCGGGAACGAGAATGAGGCTCCGTACGGAAGCCCCCACAATGTCCAGTCGAGTTAGACAGGGCGCTCCCGCGGCGAGCCGAAAGACGAAGCGCATGAAGCTATTGGGCATTGTGTAGACACAATTCAAGGCAAGATGTCGAAGAGAGTGTAAGGGGAACGACTCAAGCGGTCCAATGATGGTCATGTCCTGCAACACGAGTGTCGAAAGAGTATGTGTGACTCCACGGAACAATTCGTGCAAGTCTCTGCAATGAACATTCCAACCGGTTAATACCAAATTGGTCAGGGCATTGTAGGTGCGGTGTGTGGGATCAACGATTAGGTTGTGCAGGCGGAGGTGTTTCAGGAGGGGAGTGTGAGATTGAAATGCCAGGAAAGTGTTTATTCCCTCCTCGTCGTCCTCGTCGTCATCACGGTACAGAGACACATCAAGATATTCGAGGAGAGGCAGTTCAGGCAGGGGATCAATCCCCTTCTCCAAAAACTTCCATACCACGTCCTGAAACCTAGCATAGAACGTGAGACGACGCCAACGTTGCGAGTGGCACAGCAGCAGCTCCCAGCACTTTTGAAAGTGCACAGCGAGATCAATGTCAATCTCCTCCGAGTTTTTCCAGTGTTCGGAGTGTATAAGATCGTCGTTGGTCGTGTGATATGCAAATAATACCGTTAGTGGTAGTTGTTGTGAGCGATGGAGTTGAAGGCGAAGCATCTTGTAATACTTTTGCGATTGCCGACGATTTACGTGGACGCACGTCCATATGCCAGGTAGGGATAAAGCCAACTGCCGGAAACGGCGCGAGACATGGGAGAACGCAATCGGTGAGTCGAGAGTGGTATTTGACTTCGTGCGACAGTGAGGGAAATGGTGACCATATGCGATCTCCAGGATAATGAACCAAATATCGTCTGGGACTGCATGGACAATCGCAAACGGCGCGCGTTCGCGGTACTTCTGTGCCAAAGCAATGCGTAGCTCGCTGATCTGGCGTTTGATACGGAAGTATTCCACGTTCAGCTGAGAGAACCGTTCTCGTCTGGAGGGCTCCATAGGTACTGCATCCGTTTGAGACGTCATCTGTGCTGTGTTTAAAAGAACACCTGCTAAAGACGCACTCAGATATTGATGATTGAGCAAAGAAGCAAGGAGGAGTACGCTACCGGGTGGTGGTTCAACTTGTTACGAACTTATTCCACGTTCAAGTTCAAAGCGTTCTTGGCGATGATCCCACGAGGTATCCCGAACGTCTGCCAGCGATTGGATGACGAGTGTGAACGCGTTAACGCGAACGTTGAAGCGTTGATGGAACGTGTTCAAAAGCGAAAATTGAGAAGCAATTGAGACGCAGGTTTGGGCGCTATGCCGCGAGCACAACGCTAGCTGTTTGTTCTTGTTATGTCACTTAGCTACTCGTAAGTTATCGCCCTTACATCCCGTTTCCTGACATTCTCGCATATATTGGTATGGCTCCGCACGATTTGAATCATCTTTCAGCTATGGAAAGGCATCCGCTGGATCTTCCCAGCGGCTTTGGCAGCGTAGCAATATATATAGCGTAACAGGAGATTAGCCCGAGCATTGAACGGCCCGGATCCGCGCAACGCTGCCAGCTTGAAAAAATCAATCGCTACATGATATGTCTATACAAGGTTCCTAGTGTGCCAATCGAAGGTGTCGAGGAACGGAGAAAAGGAAGGCGCGTCTTTTTCGTCGTCCCAATTGACGAAGAGGAAAGACGCGTGGACTTCACGAAAGCTGAAGATAGGTACGTGTTTTCCGAGGAATTCTACCGTCTCCGGCGGAATATTACTCTTCAAGTCGTCATCCAAGACGATCTCTCTGATGGAACGGCCGATGTCGATGCGGTGCTGGACGAATTTGACGAGAAGGTCGGGGTTCTGGAGATTGGTGAGGGACAGCTTTTCCAGTGAGGGCCATTTTTTGTCGTTCGTACCAGCCTCCGCTCCTTCCAGAACTTGACGAAGGTAGATATCGAAGCCGTGTCGTTCGATGAGTAGATGCTTCATCGAAGGGAAGTAATCGAGGAGTACCGGCATGCTGGGGAGGTCCCAATCACCGAGGCAGACCTCACGTACCGCCGGAAATGTGAACGCCGTGTAATTCTGATGGATGAGACGTAGGAGATGCGGAGTGTTGCTCCCACCCAGTTCGAATCGCGTGAGTCTGGGGGCCCCCATGGCAAAACGATGGGCAAACGACACGAAATCGTCGAAATCGTAGATGTCATGCAGGATGAGGTTTCGAAGAGAGGGAAGATTGAGGGGAAGGGCATGTCCGTCGAGTGAAAACATTTCCAGGACGAGGGTGGCGAGGGTGGACGAGGCCGCGTCGAGTATAGCTTTCAATTGTGTGCAAGACGCGACGCAGTTGGCGAGGATGAGGCGGGTGAGACGGGTGAAGGCCCCGGCCTGCATCGGAAATTGGACGTTGTGTACGCGTAGTTCAGTGAGGCGAGGTGCAGCGAACTGCGTCATCAACGTCACAGGCTCCGCTTCATAATGCAAAGAGATATCCAGATATTCGAGCAGAGGAGTCGACATCGCCTTTGGCGTACCGGCACCTCCAAAGAAGGTTCCCCAGGGCTCATCATCCAACGCGTAGACGGCCAGCCGCTGCCAACGGTGACTGTGGCGCAGAAGGGCTGCCCAGCACTGGCGGAAGTGCTCTCGGAGCGCGGTATTTTCCCAGTCCCCCCAGCCTTTCTGGTCGCGTAGGAGCTGTTCGTCTGCTGTTTGGCATAGTATGATCGCTGTGATAGGATGGTCCTGGGATCGCTGGAGATACTGACGAAGAATGTGAACGTGGCTCTTCGACTGACGCGGTGTCACGTAAACGCACGCCCAGATGCTAGGAACGTCGAGTACGAGCTTGCGAAACCGGCTGGAGACATGAGAGAATGCGAGGGGGGAGTCGACGAGGGCGTTATCCTGCGAGCGACACAGGGATGCGGACAGGCCCGGGTCGCGCAAATATGCGAGCCGCAAGACTTTGAACCACACGTCGTAGGGAAGGGTGTAGACAGGCGCAACCGCGGCGCGCTCACGGCACCTCTGCTCCAACAATCTTGTCACCTCCTCTTTCTGTCGATCTAACGCAACACACTCCTCGTTGAGCTGGGCGAATAACGCGGCCCTAGAGACCGTATGCGCCACAGGCGCCGTCGTGGCGAGGGTGTCGCTGCACATCGCAAAAGCTCCAACAGGGTCCTGATATACAAATAACTCTCTGTGTCACTTGAGGGAGGAGGACGTAGAGTCAGATACGCACCGGCGACATGGGGGTCGATCTTGGACGTTCAGGCCTGAGAGCCTCGGCGCTCTAAAACAATAGGTTTCTCGGGGACGGCCTATTTGCGCATGTTAGACTCGACGGTCCGACAGACTTTAGATGCCCCAGATGAAAAGAAGACTGAAGCTGCGATGTTATTGTGTGACAGAGAAGACAGTTTCAAAATATCACTGTAAGCGGAGGTTGAGCGTACACATGCATGTCACTGAAAAGTATCGGCGTACCTATCAGGAGATTTCGCCGTACCGTTTTACGTAGGCCAGCCAGCATGAGGCGGGTCGATGACGTTCACCCAAGCGCCAGCTACTATTTCCCGGTAGCCATACCCTACAGCGTTCAAACAACCGCAAGTTATGTCCAAGCGAACTCGGGGCTGTAGTCCTAGAGCTACATGGAACGAGCCTCAGAAGCAGTCCATGATACAGACCTACTGAGTGGTATGTCAATCAAAGTCGTCAAAGGATGGGAGGAAGCTAGGTGCGTCCTTTTCGTCGTCCCACTCGTTATAGCCGAATGAAGCGCGCACTTCACCGAAGCCAAAGACGGGCACGTGCTCTACGAAGAATTGTGCCATCTCCGGCGTGAGAGTACTCTCCAGAGCATCTCCCAAGAGAATTTCTTTGATGGGATTGTCGATTCTGATACGATATTCGACTAGTTTGACGAGAAGGCTGGGGCTCTCGAGGTTGGAGAATGAGACCTTCTCCAACGAGAGCCATTTTTCGTCCGTTCCATTCTCCGATGCCTCCAGAAACCGACGGAGGTAGGGATCAGCGGCGTGTCGTTCGATGAGTAGATGCTTCATCAAAGGGAAATGATCGATGAGCGTAGTTCTGTCGAGGATGGCCCAGTCATCGAGGCATACCGCACGTACCCCCGGAAAGATCGGGATTAGGGGGTTAGGAGGAACGACACGCAGGGGGTCCGGGACGGCGACCCCGCCTACTTCGAATCGCGTGAGGTTGGGAGCGCCGGTGGCAATAAGATTGGCGAACGTCCAGAACTCGTCGAAGCCGAGGATATTATGCATAATGAGATGTCGGAGAGACGGAAGGGTCAGCGGAAGGGCGTATCCTGAGAGCGAAAACATGGCCAGGTCGAGGGTGATAAGGGTAGACGAGGCCGCGTCGAGTATAGCTTTCAACTCTGCGCCGTCCGCGACGCATTCGCCGAGTACGAGGCGGGTGAAGACACCTGCCTGGATCGGAATGTGGACGTTGTTCACGCGCAGTTCGGTAAGGCGCGGTGCGTCGAACTGCGTCTTCAAAGCCTCTATATCGGCCTGAAAATGCAAGCAGACGTCCAGGTATTCGAGCAGAGGGGTCGACAGCCTTGGCGCACCGGACCCTCCCAGGAAGGTTCTCCAGGGCCCGTCATCCAACACGTAGACGGCCAAACGCTGCCAACGTTGAGTGTGACGTAGAAGTTCTGCCCAGCACTGGCGGTAGTACCCTTCAAGGGTGGATCCCTCCCATTCTCTCCAGCTTTTCTGGCTGATGCGGAGTTCTTCGTCTGTTGTTTGGCATATTATGATCGCAGTGATAGGGTGATCCTTGGACCGCCGGAGATATTGACGAAGGATGTGGATGTGGCTCTTTGACTGACGCGGTGTCACGTACACGCACGCCCAGATGCTAGGAGTGTCGAGTGCGAGTTGGCGAAAATGGCTAGAAACATGAGAGAACGCGACTGGAGAGTCGACGAGGACGTCGTCTTGCGAATGACACGCGGATGCGGACAGCTGGCGCAAATATGCGAGTTCCAGCACTTTGTACCACACGTCGTAGGGAAGGGTGTATACAGGCGCGACCGCGGCGCGCTCACGGCACCTTTGCTCCAGTAATGCCGTCGCCTCCCCTGTCTGTCGCTCCAGCGCGACACATTCCTCGTTGAGCTGCGCGTATAGCACGGCCCTGGAGACCGTCTCTGCCACTGGCGCGGTCATGACGAGGGTGTCGTCGCACGACTCAGGAACCTCAACAGGGTCCTGGCATACAAGGAACTCTTAGTATCAATAGGGGAAACGCAGGGCCAGATACGCACCGGCGACATTGGGGTTGACATTGGGGATCCTTCGGCGCTTTCAAACAATAAGTTTCTCGGAGCCGGCCTGTTTGCCTATGTTATTAGACTCGACAATGCGGCACAGATAAAATGCCCAGGTAAAAGGAAGACCCAGCCGCGATGTCACTCTGTGACAGAGTAAAGCTGTTTGAAAGTAGCCCTGTGAGAGGAGATTGAGCAGGGTTCATTGGGTGTGCAAAGCCTGGGCGTACCTGTTGTAACGTCTCGCCGTGCAGGTTTGCGCGAACCGGAGCACGAGACAACAATCGAATGCGGGTTGCTGGTATTCAACCAAGCTAGCTACTGTATTGGTGGTAGCTGTACGTTACAAAGTCCAAGCAACCACCACATACGTCCAAGCGAGCTCGAGGCATGCAGTTCTAGCGGTATAAAACAAGAAAGAAGCGCCGTATGCAGGGCGTGCAAATCAAAGATCAGAATCAAGCGGGTGAAGGAACGGGCGGTGCTGGCACGGCGGGCGCAGCGTGGTATTGGCGGGCAGGGTATCTAAGACGTAGGTGTCCGGGGTGGCAAAGCAAGGTATGCGACACAAACACAAGCAGAACAGAGGAGCGATGGGTGTAGCATGATGCAGGACGACGGAGCGACGGAAAGCGGGGGGTAGCCGGTCGTGTGATGACAAGGCGCCTTAAGGTTCGTGACGGGTCGTGGATCGTGAGGGAATGAGAGAGTGTGGAACGTCACTGTCATGGCAGTAGTCGTGCCTTGCGGAGGTGCTCGCGCATAACCATGTCGCGCACTGAAAAGAGCTCAATGAGTCACGACAAGCGAGTACAGAAGCCAACATACCGCTGGCGAGGATACCGCTGGTGGTAGAGGAATCCTAAGGACAAAGAACAGACATGAGAAGAGCACCTGTTTTGGTTATGAACGAACGCACTGTGACTGATGTGGTGTAGCCATGGAACTTTCGAGGTAGCGGCGAGTGTTCTCGGTGTATGAAGCTGAATTTGCCACGGAAAACTGCCACACAACAGCCGATAAGTAATCTCGCGGCGCAGATTCATGCACATCCACGAACATTTCTGCGCGTTCTCTAGGTCATTTGGCCGATCGCCGAAGCTACGTAGGTACTTCGCGAGGCGGATGCCCGACTTGAGCTTCTTGTCGAGGATGTCGCATTTGTTCATGAAGAGCACGAGCTCGACTTTGGCGAGGAGCTTATTTGAACATACCGCTTTCCACAGGTATACGGAGTCTTCCTATAAGGAGATGTTAACGACGAGTACATCACCAAGTGAATAAAGGACGACATACAAGACGGTTGACGCTCTTATCCTCCACAAGTGTTTGGTCGAAAGCTGATATCGGTACCAGAAATATAATCGCTAACGTGCATGTCAGTAATGCCGCATGGTGGTCATAGCGTGGCGAACTGACCATCGACTGTTGAAAACCCTTAGAACGTGTACCGACGGGGAGATGCAGGAAAGGCTCACCATCGTCGAAATATGGCACCCATCTTGCTGTGAAAGCGATGAGATCATGATCTCTTTCAGTATTGTCGATCACTCACGTCGCTGAAACGGGAAAATTCAGGACGTTGTTCGTACTCGGGTAAACCGTGCGTACCTGTGACCGCGAGCCGCCGACGTCAATGATGCGCCATTCGGTCCCGCTCTCAAAACCCGCTTCCATCTGGAACGTGTATTCGCAGACACCTACTGTCTTCAGTCGCGCCCGGAAAACATCATCTGGAGGAGAACATTCAGTGAAAGGATCTTTGTGAGTGTCTCGTGACTGACCATCTGAGGGAGAATATTTTAGGGAGGCTATTCGATCGAGATCGTTCAGAAAGCTATGCGTTGTCAGACTGGCTGTTGTGGACATCATGGGCAAGAGCACTCACAATCCTGGCGATTCTTCCAGCCGAATCTTGCGTTTCCGCAGGATCTCCCGCACGGTCTTGTCTTTCCAGAGCGCGATCATGTCGTCCTTCAGCTGGTGCAGGACCTGCTGGCCTTCGTCCATGGTCTCCTGCCCCGTCGTGCCTGCGGACTGCGGGCGCCCGTGCATGCGCGTTCTGCTGAGCATGCCGCTCTTCCACGTCGCGCCGGGGCGAACAAAGATCTCGCTGTGGTTGTGGTGGAACGCACAGCCCGATCCGTCGGAGTCTGCCGTACAGTACCCGAGGTGCACGGCCTCGTTCTCGTTCGGTGGAACCAGTTTCGCGACGAGCAGTGCCTCAATGTGCTGCAGCGGGAGTAGACGCATCGTGAGGGTTTCGAGATAGATCGGCAGGCGCACGCGCTGGCTCGCATGCTCGTCTTCCGATTCTTCGGAGGCGGACGACACTGGCAGCTCGCGCCGCCGCACGTCGGTGATTGCGTCGAGGATGGTGCGCACTGAGCGGACGACATTGAGCTGGATGACGGACCGCCAAAGGATCCGTTCTTCTCGGAAAGCCGAAGGAGTGTATAGCCGTTGGAATTCTGTAGACGAAGAGTGAGTACGCGGGCCCTGAGGGTTCCTGGCCCTGGGATACGGCATCAATTGGGGTCGCTGCTTTGTTCAGTCCACCCTCGTCTGGCCCCCGACCAGACCGCAGTGCGTGCAGCCCTCCAAGCGAACACCGTACCCTCCCAGTACAGCGTATGAACGGCAAGAGAGACTCACGTCGTAGTGTTGTCGACTTTCCTGCGAGCAGAGAAGGAACAATGAGCATCATAGTAGAAGCGTGCGGCAGATGTACCCGAGATCCACGTATTCCACACGCGACAAACGAGTGCAGCAGCATGCTGGACGTCGCCCAAAGGCTCTACCGTCCATCGCAGCACTACCCTGACCCGTCGTGTGCAGAACACATGCATGCCCAGGGGCCATGCCGTCTGCGCGGGGACACGCACCGCTTTCACTTTGTCCGAGAAGCAGCAGCCTGACGATTTGTTTCTTCTTCCTCTGTGACCGTTCACGCTTGATCTGCTCGTCGATCTCATGGCTGATCCTGAGTGCTTCTGCTTCCTTCGCTAACCGCAACTCCTTCTCCTCTGGGGTCTCATCTATTGGAGGCCTGAGAGCGGCGTCGAGTGGGTCGAAGGGCTCCCGGGCAGGCATGCGGGTCGGGCACGAGGCGAGGGGGCGGTGGGTGGATTCAGGACCTGGCGAGAGATGGTGAGAGCGTGATATAAGTTTGTAGAGAGGACTCGAGAGATGATGCGGAGAGCGAAATGCAGGACATGGTGGACATATGTTACATATCAATTTCCTCAGGCTCCGGCTAATCGCAGCACGCGCCTCCAAGAGTCAATCTCAGATGCATACCTCTGCCTCTTGACGCTTGACCACCACCACCGCTGATTCTGCAGGGGTCAGAATATCTTTCAAAGCGTGTTAAATTGCCCTGCAACTCACCGACGACGAGCAGCCTCCAAGCGTACCTCGTCCCGTCCCAGAACACGCGGGAGAAGAAACAAACACGAATGGTACGGCTCGTTCGTCTTTGTCCGCCATCTGGTGTGAATGGTCATCGCTCAATTTGTCGCCATGATAGAGTTCCAATCTGCTGGTTCGCCCGCGTTCAGTGCGTGGTACCTGATCATCCAGACGCATGGTGTTCCCCTGGACCCTCCTCCATCCTGTAGCCCGGCATCGACGCGGACCAGGCCACTCACGCCCCTTTTCCGCGTGTGTGCCTGGCGCGGTGAACTCAAAAAGCCTCATAGGATTGCCTCTGTGCGTGCTGTTAGGGTTTCGCGGCGACCAGGTCTACCAGGGTCCACCTATCTGTCACTGCATTCGCAGCCAGTAACGCCGCGACCTCGCCTTTCTCAGGCAGGCACACACGCTCATCGTCATCGCCTAGCAACCTGGGCACCGCGACGCATGCACCCGCTGCCAATTCCAGCTGCAGCGGTGCACGATGCCGGCGAGCGGGCGTGCCGCGCTCGCGGCGTCAGTGTCAAGGATGCGTATCCCAGCGATCTGCTTCACCTACGAGCCGGCCTTGCAGAACGGGGCGCTCTCTTTGGACGCCAAGGCACCACCTGGCCAATTCAATTGGGCGTATCGCGTTCGGAGCGTTGCGAGTGCGCGATCCTGACATCCCATTAGCCTTGTAAACAGCCTCAGAACCGTACCTAGCCAACTCAGCATTCTCAATCACTCGGCTACAGTCCCCGAGGGCTCGTGGCGCCTTCCACAGACGTACGTTCGAAAGACAAATCCATGCTTTTTGCAGCGCTGCGGCTCCACTCTTGATGCACGCTGCTGATGAGCGGAAATACATGGCATTGGCCTGTGCAGTTGTGCCCCGAACGATACCGTCCCGTGGTCCAAGATTCACATTTGTCGTCGCCACAAGATGCTATCAGCCACGAGTCGGGCAATGTGTCAAGTATGCGCGACAACACCGGCCACCATAACTTTCGTGCACGCTGTCGGGTGGAACTTACGAAGCTTCTCCGGGTCGGCCCTCTGCACCATCGATATCACTCCAAATATCCGAGCCAGCGCATTGCATTGATTGTACGACGAACATGTCATACGTATACACTTCTCCCGAGGATGGAGTTAACTATCCAGTGCGGGATGGTCAATGTGGCAGTACGAACGGACCGGAGACCATGCTTCGCTCAAAGGCCGCAGAGCGCGGCCGATGAACACGCTCGAAGCTGTTGAAGCTCGAACGATGTGACAAAGGAGGCCGACCACCGTCGGGTATGAGCTGCAGTGTGAAAAGAAGCACGGTATATGGGAGCACGATACGCTTGGCTCGAAAAGCAGGAAATATACAACATCGGCAGATTCCATTGTCCCAGGTGTCCGTCGTATTTGGCGTACTTTTTTCTATAACCCTAGAACAGCCATGGGCCCACTGAAGGTGCAAGACGTCAGAACCCAAATAGCGCGATAGGCAAGACCGAGAACGGCGCACGGAGAACTGGGGATGCTGTACTGGGAAGGTGCTAGTACCAAGGATCGTACTCACTTCTGCCTTTCGTGACTTCCGTCCGTATCTGGAGGCAGCTTTGGTGTATTAGGTTGAGTGCCTTGACCGCGTCGCGGCCGTCGATAACACATGAGATATTGATCTCGTTCGCGCCCTGGCTGATCATCTCGATGTTGACGCCGCCCTGACCGAGCGTGGTGAACATGCGCCCCGCAATGCCCACGAGGTTGCGCATCTGTTTCCCGACAAGCGACAGGATAGCCATGTCGCGGATGACGGTGGCCTGCAAAGAGGAGTTAGCAACGAGGACCCGCGGTAAATGCCAGCGGCACGACATAGCACCGCGAGAGCGCGAGCGCGTCGGCGGAGGCGGGGGACAGGCACTTACCGTCCCGTACTTTCTGAGCTCTCTCACGACCTTCTCCATGACCTTCTTCTCGACGTGGTCCTCAATAGCCATACTCACGTGCACCTCACTCGTGCTGATCAGGTCCACGACGACGCCAAACTTGTCAAGCACGCCAAATATCCCGGCAAGGAAGCCGTGCGAGACGCTCTTGCGGTTGCTGTTGACGTTGAGCACGACAATGTGCTCCTTGATCGTCACCGCTGTCGGCAACTTAGGATGTGAGTGCTCGCTCCCATTGCCGGCGGATTCACCGTCAATGAGCGCCGCAAGCGGCCGGTACGACCATTCCTGCGACGCCCCGTTGCGTGAGGCCTCTTCAGATGCAGATACTGCGTCGATGTCGCTGTCGGGGTGGATAACCGTTCCGCCGCCCTTCGGGTTCTCCACGTTCTTGATGCGGATGGGGATCCTCTTCCGTATAACCTGTGGCGATGTCAGGGTCAGACTGCGCCGCCATGAACGCGTGGCAAAAACAGACCTGCTCCATGGTAAACGGATGCACAACTTCACTGCCATAGTACGTCAATTCAGCCGCCTCTTCGGGGCTGATGATGGGGATGAGGCGGGCGGTGGGCACTTTTCTTGGATCCGCAGTGAAGATCCCATCGACCTCCTTCCAGATCTGCAGCTCTGACGCTTGCAGACCCACCGCCAGAAGTGCGGCGAGCAGGTCGGTGTAGCCGCGCCCTATTTGGCGCAGCAAAGAGCCTGGTACTGGACCGAAGAAGCCTGTACAACAATGTGGCATAAGCTTGGCTGTAATAGAGATCGGTGCACAAGGCTCACCCGTCACTACGGGCACTCTAGGCCCGCATTGTCTGATGCGTTCACCAACTATGACGGCTACCTTGTCATAGAATTCTTGACCAAGCGTCTCGTCAGAGGAGAGATCGCCGTCGTCGGGTATCGGGATGATGTTCTCTAATGATACGAACTCGGAATCGACGCCCTGAGGTAAAAGTTGGCATACGTCGTATTTAAATTGGTCTCAATGCGCACCCTGTCACGCAGAACAGCTGTAACGAGCTTGCAGCCTAATCTCTCGCCGAACCCGACGATGCTGTCTCTTGATCTCGGTGAGATCTCGTCAATGACCTAGCGGGGCTTGATTAGCAGGCTGATATAATGTACGCGCCCTTTCCGCTTACTTGCGCCGCAAACAAGAACGACCGCAACTGATCACAGTCACTTTCGATCTCTGCTTCCAGTTCTTTCAATATTTCCGGGTTTCGTACAGTCGAACGCGCCGCGGTCATGTGTTCGGAGAGGATCAAGTCGACTGTCGCGTTGAACGACGGCGCTGCCGCGTCTGCTGTTAATGAGGTCATACCGAAGGCCCCAAACGGCGAGTCTAAACGCGGCGAGGACTTGCTACGCAGTTTCGGGCTGCCATCCGGAGAGTGGTTCTGATGCACGAGGCGCGA
This sequence comes from Ceriporiopsis andreanae CBS 279.92, assembly GCA_001969225.1. Taxonomy (NCBI): domain Eukaryota; kingdom Fungi; phylum Basidiomycota; class Agaricomycetes; order Polyporales; family Meruliaceae; genus Ceriporiopsis; species Ceriporiopsis andreanae. Next base: position 10,300 of record ALYI01003730.1, on the reverse strand, counting down.
GAATAGACCGTTGGGCGTGGTTGTGCCAGTGGCAGAGCCTGGCGTTTCAGACCCTCTTGGACGCCGTAGCGCCTCCGAGGCGGCTTTTAGGAGCAGGTTTGTGGTACCAAGGGCTTTCGTGGAACCAGAACGGGCGGAGCACACCACTGCGACTTTGTGCTGGTCGAGATATTCCCTGCGCGAGATGTCAGTACGGGGTATGAAGCGCCCAAAGCGTAGAGTAGGTCGATCGTAGAAGTGACTCGACATGACGGCGGACCTCAGACAGGAAGAAAGGGCGTACGAACGAGACGATGTCCTCTGCGATCTTCTCAGCAAACTTCCCGACACTTGTCCCACCGAATTTCTGTACGAGCCATTTCGCGGCAGGGTCGATGGAGTTCTGGTGCAGGTTCGGAGGTGTCCCTGGTGTCGAGAACGAGGGGCTTCCCGACTCGGAAGAGCTGGGAGACGACAGGGAATGCGGGGTAGACGGCGGAGTCGGTTCTACCGAAGCCATTTCGTAGTCCAATGTCTGTGAGCGTTGGGAGGAGTTCAGGAGCTGCACGAGGTGGTTTCAACGTTTGTCCGAGGTATTATACGAGTCTGATGGGTATGACTCGGTAGCTGATGATTCGCACGAGGCGAAGATATACCGTTAGATCGTCCGAAGCGGTCAGAAGGACGAGTGTACACACCGTGGCGTGACGACCCTGTACAAGGGGGATCCGCACGAAGTAGGCGGGAGCAGAAAACACGTATATCGTGTTATCCACGTTGCGTGCGGGGATCTTATACGGTCGTAAAGACGACTTAAACGAAGTCTAGCAGGAAGTCCAGAAGAGAGTAGCCCAAGATGAAAATTCTGGCCATGACTCGAAAGAGGTGAGCGGACAACCATTAGACGCTCGCCGTTGACAAGAAAATGTCAAGTGAACCTTATTTAATTGCAGCTCTGATCCACTTAGTGATTTTGTCCCACTGCTCGCGAGAAAGAAGTATACATATCGTAATGCTACCAATACAGACATGTGGTATAATTGTGAAGAAGACTTGCAAGCGTTCGTGCTTACTTGGTGCTTACTCACAGGTTCCTCCTCCTGATGCCCACAATACATTCTACCGGCTTTCGTAGGAAACCCTCGTGAGTGTCGAACTGGAGCACATGAAGCTTTTAGTAAACTGACGACAAAGAGCCTCAAGGCCCCAGTCCACGTACCGGCTTGCCCGGATTCTGCAATACGAATTCGTAGCGCCGCAGGACGGACGAGACTATGATGAGCAGCTCCATGCTAGCCAAATTTCGCCCGACGCAGCTCCTGACGACATATGCCGCGATCAGCACTCACGCCCCTTGCAAGCAACAGTTAGGATGTACGCTGTACCTTGGGCCATACGAGAACGGGTTGAAGGTTTTCTGCATCTCATTCTTGTCCTGCTCGAACCAGCGCTCCGGGCGGAACTCTTCCACATCTTCGCCCCAGACGTCCCGGTCCCTGTGGATGGTGTATGTGGGTACGCTCAGCACTGTGCCTTCCGGGAAGAACTCTCCGCAGATCGTTAGGCCGCCCTCTGGAACTATCCTGGGAAGGCCGACGCCCGATGTAGAGTGGATGCGTAGCGCCTCGTCGATGACCGCCTGAAGGTACGGTAAACGCTTGACCTGCTCAAAGGTCGACACAGGGTCGTCTTCGGATCCGAGGGCTTCGTCAAGCTCCTTCTGCAGCTCCCTTTGCACCCTAGGATTGCGTGCGAGGTGGTACGTGAGCGCACAAGAAGAGCTGGAAACTAGTTAGCATCGCTTCACACACACATCAGCATAGGCGCACTTAGAGGTTGTGTCTGACCCAGCAATGAGCTGCGTGAGAGCTTCTGCTGTAAGCTCTTCTCTGCCCATTAAATTGCCATCGTCGTCCCGACCCTGCTGCAACTTGCCCAACAGGTCCACACGGTCATCTGGGTTGGCTAATCTCTTCGCGACGGCCGCCACCGCGATTCCGGCAAGTGACTTCACTGCCGCGCTGCCCTTCTTGAACCACGGTAGCTTCTTCGCGAGCGGACGCATCCACGGCGGCAGCACGCCTAGCGTCGCGGAGAAATTCCCCCGATCATTCAAGATGCGCACCGCAGGAATATGCATCACTTCGACCTTGCCATCACCGTACGCGGCCATCGCCTGCTCTTGTGATACCGCGACCGGTGCAGCGTCCTGGCAAGCCTGCAGCATGCCGAACGGCGACCCAAACGCCAGATCACCTAATGTTGCGGTCAGTGATCCGCCCGCTCAATGCACGCACGGTGCCCGAGACGTACCGATGATGTCGAACGCGAGGTAGTTGTACCACGGCAGACAGTCCAGCCAGACACGGCCGTCGCGGCCCTGCCACCCGCCCTCGCCCTCGTCGCCAGACAGGCCCTTGGCGCCAGCCGCGCAGAGGCGATCCCACTGCTCGAGCAGCTGGCGCACGTACTGGCGCGTATTCGGCTCAAACTCGAGCACGCTCTTCTGCGAGAAGATGTGCGAGACGATTTTGCGCTTGCGCGCGTGCTCGGGGCGCGAGCGGGTGTTGAAGAGCCCGCGCTGGATGGACACGAAGGCGTCGTAGAAATTGGACTTGAGCGAGCCGTTCCCGTGCGCGTAGACGAGCTGAAGGGCGTCGGGATCCGCTATGGAGACGTGGTTTGGTGCGATGCGCACGAACTTGCCTGTGGCACAGCGTGAGGACACGTTGCATTAGGTGTGAAAGCGGGGAACGTACCGTATTTCTCATGCAGCTCGTGCACAACCTCCGACCGGTGTCCATTCGCCGCGACTCTCCCGAGCCACACGTCTGTGAACTTGGCGAGGAACGGGCCAGGGTATGCGCAGATGTGGTGCGGGTCGACAAGGTAGTACAGGACATGTGCGAGGACGCACAGGCCCGGTACGAGGAGGAGCACCGTGCTCGCGTCGAGGTCAAGGAGGCTGCCAAGGATCGACATGGTCTTGAAGCTTAGTGTGTCCGCTCAGTCAAGCGGAGGTGAGCTATATGTGAGAGTCAGCGCGTCTGCGAATGGCGCATCATCATTCAGATGATCAGAAGACTCGTCCGGACCAATACGAGCGTGGAAGCCCTGAACTGCGCTGCAGGACGTGTCCCCTCCTCTGGGCGGTGGTTCCCATCTCACCCGTGTATCTCGCCGAACATGCAACTGAGCACTACGAGTGAGGGCAACGAAGGCGAAGCGCGCCACATCGCTCGCGACGGCGGGCGTTCGTTGCAAAGCATATGCATCCGGCTCGGAAACAAACGCGTGTACGCGCTTCCGAGTCGGGAACCTCTCCCCGCACAAGAAACCCAGTCAAAATATGACGGACAGGCTTACCTCTCAGATATCAGCTATAGGTACGCCGAGGGCGTAAGCTCCTGACGCTTTTGTGCGGAACGAGGTGGGTGGACAGAACCAACCCGCGTTGGTAGACAGGCGCCGAAACCGCGTTCAAGTTTAGCGGACCCGCGGCCAGATGACAGTACAATGTCCGCGGTCTTCAGGTCAGGCTAGGTTGTACGCCCTTAGGATTGGAGAACATGGCATCGGTGTCAGAAAGACGCGTCGACGTCGCGTAATATGTCAGTATAGCGAGGTAAATAGACACATCGCAGGACAGGGCTCCGACGTGGGCTTCGCTTCGATGATGTCCTTCAGAAACGTTTGCAGACCGAAAGAGGGACGCGTTTTCTCATCCCAAGGTGTACCAGGTGAGTGCGAACAGCGAGCCGGAGGAGCGGACCAGAGGATGGGAGGACAGAGTCCGTGTGCAGATTCTGAAAGCATCCGTGAGGTGCACCGCGCTTTCTCAGAGCTAAGGATCTGCAAGTCTGATGGAACCATGAATAGATAATATGACCAGAAGTCGATGGGTAAGTAACTAAGAGTGGGGGTGGAACCGAGAGCTATCGATACAGTGAGTGGTGAATAAAAGTGGATGAAGCTGCAAGATCCAAAGTAAAGCGGCAGCAATGCGAACGAAGCGAAGACTCTGCTTCGCGTGCCAATTCATTGATCTACCAAGGGAATAACACAAACGTGGGAGCAGTGAAAGCATGTATGGGAAGCGACAGAACAAATGGACAGATTCAAAACAGCGAAATATGTAGGTATAAAGGTATATAGATAAGCGTTCAAAAAGCGATACTTGGGAATGAGTTTGCAATGTAGAATAGTCACAACACATTTGAGGTGCAGACGAGAGCGAGTCCATGTCCTGGTCTTGATTTTGCGGGTAGATTATAGGCTTCTAGTGAATAGTGATTTCTCGAGGCTGTTCGCGCTCTGCAGGGATTCCGGCGGGGACTTTGAGGATGAGGATTCCATCCTCCATGATAGCGACGACGTCTTCCGCCTGTGATGGAGGTCACGCTGCGACGACGGCATAGACATGACAGAAGAACGCACCCTAGTCTGCAACGGCACTGTCACGACGCGCAGGAAATCTCCAAACTTGCGTTCCTGCACCGTGTACACCCCTGCAGGCAGCGCAGGGCGGCTGCACCCTGAGATTGCGAGCTGCCGTACCCGACTATACGGGCACACTTGCATGATGATGCGGATATCCTGTTTCTTCAGCCCCGGAAGCTCTAGCATGGCCGTCATCTGGTTGCTCGCCACGTCGAAGTGAACGTCCGTGCGTATGCTGAACCGCTTGGAGGCGTCCGGCTGCCGGCGTTCCTGAGTTTGAGGCCCAGGTAAGTGGGTAGTTTGTGCGGCCGGAGTATGCGACGGTGTCACTGCTGCTGGGCTACGAGAGACGAAGGGAGAAGCATCGACAACATGAAGACCCGCCCAGGACGGCGGAGAGTGCGATGAGGGGGCGTACCTGTTCATCGTCGTGCCGCTGTGCGCTGCTTGGCCCTGCTGGTCACGGCTCTCACGCGCGGTCAAGTTCGCTCTCCACACTGACATCGCGGGACACAGCCCGGAACTGCCAGACCCAACTGCCGACATCGCAGGCACATGTGTGTGCAGCTGCGACGCGCGCTCATGCAAAGGCAAAGCCCCGCCACCACCGAGTGCTGGCGCAGGCGTACGGCGCGAAAGAGAAGAAGAAGATCTCACAGCTGAGGCCGTTACTGCTGCGTGCGTCCCCAACGCACTCCCCTGGCCTACCGGGCTGGCCGTGTGCGGGCGCGGGCGGCGATACGGGTGGGACTGCGTATGCGCCCGCGCGTGGGGAACCCTGCTCGGCCCTGCTCCTGAAGAGCTCGGGCTCGTGCTCGAATGCATCTCGTCAACACCGACGCGAGGAGAGGCCTTGGTCGAGGCCATCTTCCCTGCATCCGTGAAATGTGATTCATCGATGTTATCAAAGCGATACTGACTAGGCACGACGCGCTCCTGGATCTGAATCGTACGCGGGGGTTCGACCGCTGGCTGCGGAAGCTGGTCTGGAGGGGCGGGCACTGCGAGAGGAGATAGCTGAGGCTGCTGGAGGGCACTTGGCGATATTGAGGGGGCCTCTTGGGGTGTCGCCACGTTGCTCTGGTTCTGGTCGTCCCAGCCGAAGGCTTGCGGGGTCGACGGATTCGAATAATCGTGCACAAACTGCGTGTAGTCTGGATATGACATTGGGAGCTCAAACGCCCTGCCACGTACGGGGGCGAAGAGCATCAAAGCGTCGTCGTGGTGAGGAATAAAGAGCGTTGCTCGTCGTCCTTGCCTTTATACCAGGGCCATCACAGCCGACACGCTTCCCAAAATGGACGGCGGTGGTGGGAGTGACTCGAAGAGCGGTGCCGCGGCGCTTATCCCGACACTCCCCATCAGGCACGCCGTCTCGACGGTGGCACGTGTATCCTACCCTCGCTAGTTGCGCTGTACAGTCTCGTTCTGCGCATATTGCACGGCAGAACCTTCAGAGCGGGGCGATTGTGTGACAATGGAGAAATCGTCGCGTCGGGATTCACACGGGCGCCCCGCTTTTGATGCGCCCTTCACGGCGCCCGCGAGCGGCGGGACAACACAGCAACGTCCACTTAAGCGGCGGACAATGGCAAAACTACGGCGATGACTAGACAAAATTCATTGTTCATGCGGTTGCAAGGTACAATAGGACTCAAGTCAAAGTGCGGGGGTGTCACCATAGATGATCTGTCCAAGCGGTCCCCCATACCTCGCACCATGTGCCGTGTCCGCCTTCTCAGCCATGGCTCGAATCTCAGAAACTTCCTCTGGAGTCAGATGTACCTCCAGGGCCCCGAGGTTCTCGTGCAGGTACTGAACACGCGTCAGTTACGGCACGGCGCTTGACAATGTGACCGCGACACACCTTGACCCGTTTCGTCCCCGGAATGGGGATGATATCCTGCCCTTGTGCGAGAAGCCAAGCAATTGCCACTTGACCTGCGGTCGCAGAGTGCTTATCGGCGATGGCCTTCAGGCCGTCCGCAAGTTTGAGGATGTTCGGGAAATTCTCGTCATTAAACCTATGTCCCATATCATTAAACTAGTACTAGATATGCTGGAATTTACTTACCGAGGCAGTGTGCGCCTGAAGTCATCTGCTGCAAAGTCTGCCATCGATTTCTACGAATGTTGGTCAGTCACACGACACATCAGCGAGCCGTATGGGCTCACATATTGACCCGTCAAGAGTCCCCTTCCCAGAGGCGCGTACGCGACAACCGTGATGCCCAATTCGCGGCATGCTTTCAATATTCCGATTGTCTCGATATCTAACAGGAAGGCCGAATACTCGACCTGGACGGCAGAGATGGGATGCACGGCGTGTGCGCGACGGATGGTCTGTTCGGAGCATTCAGACAGACCAATGTGCTTGATCTTGCCGGCTCTGATCACATCATGGACAAAGGCATTAGTCCTAGACGTAGCTCAACACCCTCAGATACGCACTTCACGAGCTCAGCCAGGGCTCCTACAGTCGTTTCGACGGGTGTCAGGGGATCAGGCCTGCACGCGCGTTAGCATTCAAGTCGTACAAAAATGTATGAGCACCCACCGATGCAAATACAACAAATCGATGCTATCCACGCCGAGTCGTTTCAACGACTTCTCTGCTGCTTCCCGCACGTATTCAGGCGACCCATCGATGAGTCGTTCGTCTCTGAACACGAACCCGAACTTGGTCGCGATGAAGACGTCGGCGCGCTTGCCTGACCGCTTGAACCTGTCACTACGATTAGGGGCTTGAATGGGCGGAACGAGCAGCGCAGGATACGTACCAAGCGCCTATCACGTCCTCCGCGTCACCATACACGTCCGCGGTGTCCCAGAATGTGCATCCGCTCGCGTACACCGCGTCGAGGAACTAGCAGTCAAAGTCAGTGTTGAGGTCAACGTATGTATTATAACACGCTACGTACGTCAAGGCGTTCATCTAGCGTGCCCACGGGGCCGTACGCGGTCGCCAGACCCATCGAGCCGTATCCTATCGCCGGCACCGCGTCGCCGCCGATTTTACGAGTTGGGAGGGTTGGTGTCATGATGTGAGGGTCTGTTCAGGTTGGGCTCCATCGTCCTCCAGTCGAGCATAAATACACTCGCATCTCACTGTACGAATGCCGAGGACACGTCAACGTACGCGGACGGCGCGCAATCAAAGTGGCGGTCGTGGGTAAAAATGTCATAGGAGCTTATCCTGGTGTAGATCCCGGAAGGCCGGGGAGGTCCGTGGAGGTGCCAGTTCGTGTGCCCTGACGACGACGCGTTTGCCTCATCCCGAGTATATCGGAGTCGCGTTCGCCCTGGAGGTTGGGACGGGGTGCGTGGCCGTTGTGCCGATAGCTGACCTGAACGTGGGCGGCTCCGCGGGTCCGCAACCAACCCCCTTTGCACCACCCGTGGCATACACTGAAGATTCCTCGCCTGTGGTCAACTGGGTAAGTTGCATGCTACTACGCTGACAGACGCAACTGACCGTCTCCAGTCATAGAATGCGGAGAAACTGAGCAGAGAACGTACGCTTTACTTTATCCTGCATGGCTGTGTGCTAAGCGTCGGTGATGGGACGGTGGCGGAAGAGTCCGAGCGGAGGTAGACGTGCTCGCCCGACGCTTAGCACATGCGCCCTCCAGGACCCTCTTTCTACCCCCGGCGTGGTCTTGATGCACGAACACATGTCTAGAAGTGTTCGCTACCGCCGCGCATGCTGATCCTGCCATACACGACGCTGCCAACTCTGGCAACCGCCCTCCCCGCCGTGCGGGCGGTGGGCGTCTACCACGTGTCTCATCTGGTGCGATCACGTTACAAGTATCGTTCCGCGCCGTTTCGCATCGGTTTGGCATCGTTTCGGCGAACCGGGTACCATTTGAAGTAGAGGGTAGAGAATATAATGACAGCTGGGATGGTGAGGATGGTGCATAGAACTGCGCATCACCGACTGCCACGCTAAGCATCTACACCGCTGACACCCGCGACCACCTTGGATATGTGTGCATTCCCCTTCGACGTCTGGTTTGCGATATCTTGCCACTTGTCCGTCCGGGATATACACAACTTGCAATCGGTGAGTGCTGTCCACATATTTCCTGCGCTCGATCTCACGCCGGAGCGCAGACATGCAAGACTCTCCGGTCGTACATGGAAGAACGGCCGGTATGGCACACGGCACTACGCGACGTCCTCTCGGTGAAGCCGCTTCCGCATCTTCAGAAAGACTTGCCTGCCATGACGTCCGCCGACATGCAAAATGCGTGCTTGCGCGCTGCGAAGATGGACGAGGTGGCCGCCTTGGAATCGTCTCCCGTCCTCCGGGCAGACGTCGCGGGCCATGATTTTGCCAAGGTATCCCTCCTACCCGGCGGCGAGCGGTATATCACTGTCGACTCTCGAGGGGGGCTGCAGTTGCACGCCTTGGGGTCACAAGAGCCGCTCGCATGTGTTCCAAGCCCAACTCCCGTGCCCACCAACTGCGACTACCGCATCCTGCCCATTTCGTCCAAGGAGAGTTTAATACTGCATGCGCTGCACTGGTACAGGTATGTCCCATCGTATAATTCAGTGTCGTTCCATATTGACCCAAACAGTAGCGACAGGGAGCATGGCGGGACCTCTGAGTTGCAACTTCGTGTCTACCGCGTGCGCGATGACCTGCAACTCCTCGGAACTGTCTGCCCTGAACAGTCGGATGACATCGTGCACTTTGCGCTGAACGAGACGGATCTTGGTCCCGCGCTTGTATATCTGAGAGGATGCGCGGGTCGCGAATTTGTCGCGCACGTATGTCCCATAGACAAGATTGGGAGTAGCCCTATAGTTGAAGCGGCCTATCGTCTGCGCGGATGGATAGTGGTGCGTGCCAAACTATGTCTTGCCTCTCATGGGTCTGACGACCCTTGCGCCGGTAGCCATCGTACATGCACGGCTTTGTGCTGCTGTACGGGTCGATAACGTTCTTCGGGTCCGACCGCCTGCTCCTCGCAACTTCTTCCGGGATCTACTTGTACCAAGTACCATCGCTCGAGAGCATGCTCGAGAAGGCGCATCATTCACAGGGCGCGGAGCTCACCGACGTATCCCCATCATGGTCGACCTGCGGCGCGTGGGCAATGAGCACGCCGCTGCTCAGCCCGCCCGTTCTCCATGGCGGCGCACGGCCCCGCGCGTGTTGCACGGTGTGGACCGGCCACGACGTGCACACGCTTGACGTGCCCCTCCACGAGACAGCATCCGGCGAAGACAAGGTCGGCTACTCCGTCGCGCGGATCAACCAGCGGTTCACGCACCAGACGATGCAGTCGGTGTCGCACGGCCTCGCGCTGCACCGGCACCGCAGCGCTGATTCGCCGAGCGTCCTCGTGTCCATCGCCGTCGACAGCCCGAGCGAGAATGGCTTCGTTCGCCTCGGCCGTGAGCGGAGTCTCGTGCGGCAGGGGAGCTTGAAATGGGAGCCTGGGTGTTGTGTAGTCGATATTTCAGTGGACGAGGTATCGGGAAAGATAGCTGTTCTGGACTGTGATGAGAAGGACAATAATTCAGGGAGGCGGTTGAAGATATATAGCACACTGAGTTGATGCTTCCTTACACAAAGTTGTATGTCAAACTTCGAGCAAGAATGGGAAGAGTGTCATGGAGACATTTGAGCAGTCTTCGTCCGAGAAGGCCATTCTGGTCGTTTCCAGCTTGCGGATAGATATCGAGAGCAAGTAATTATGTATGTGATGGTCTCGTACCCAGACGGGATCGGGTGGTTTGGTGCGATCCCGTCTAGGTACGAGACCAGTATACAGTTGAAATGCTCATAATGCATAAAGTCGGGAGCCCATCCACGGTATGCATTATGAGGTCGTATGCAAGAAGGCATGCGTGACATATGTCACTT